>PPUV02000055.1:0-70022 GCA_002911495.2 Spathaspora sp. UFMG-CM-Y285 | reverse complement strand
TCATAGACATTTTGTAAATAGTATATCATTGTGATATGTCAATAACAACAGGAAACTCATAGACAACAACACGGAAGAAGAAATAATCAAACTAAACAAGAAGGACCTAAAAGAGAAGTTATTTTAGATTTAAACAAATATAAAGATCAAGAAATCAAAGTTAAATTTGTAGGAGGTAGACAAATCACTGACAATTTCTCCAGTTAATAGATATGAAATCATTGGTAATCCATTTTTAAAATTCTTAGAAATATCTAGTAAGTTTCAAGTAAAATTGTAAACTAAGTTATTATTATTTGATTGGTAGCGACAGCTTTCACCCAAGAGTGTTAGAGGAATGTTTTTTTTTTCAAAAAAAAAAAAAAAAAGAATCTGGTGAAAAATAAACCATTTCGAACAACTAACGTGAAAATTCACCTCGTCTCAATTCCCTTTTACATACCCACAGTCTAACTTACAACCCTAAGGTACCTAGTATGCTCATACGATGTTATTGTTCTACAAGGTATCAATATAGATTTCTAATTCGATGGTTAAACACTTCCGAAAGACCTATAACATTTTCTCCTTCAACAACACCTTATTCTGACAAGTATTATCAACCAATCATATCTGAAGGAAGTTTAGGATTTAATAAATTAATAATTCCTAAAGATTTTTGTGCCCCTAATCAAGAATTAGCTCCTGATGAAACATTTAATCAAACTGAATTAGAAGATATTGTAAGAAGTTTTAAAGCACCTATTGATGTTTCTATTGGATATGGATCAGGTATACTTCCTCAAGATGGATATGATTTACCAAAGGATACTCTGATCTCTCCATCAAAAACCAATCAACAATTAGATTTTATTCATATTTTACCATATTGTTCTGAATTTCATAAAGAAAATCTTAAACAAAATCCTGACCATTATTCATTTAAATATTTACCTATAATAAACTTTATTCAAGGTACAGGAATATATTTCAATCCATTTGTCACGATAAATAATCGCTTAATTAAATATGGTATAATATCTACCAAATCAGCATTGCTTGATTTATGTGAATGGAATTCATTATATTTTGCTGGAAGATTACAAAAACCAGTAAATTTAATTAAAGATTGTGATTTGCGAATTAAATTTCTTAATCAATATAATTTAAAAAATGCCATGACAATTTCCATAATTCTTATACAAAAACAACAATTTACTGAATTGGAATTATATGAACAAATAACTCGACTTTCATATTTAGGTGATTTTAGAATGAAAATGGGAGGAGAAAATCCTAATAAAGTGAAAAATATTGTTAATAAACAATTTATTCATTTTAAAAAATTATATGAACCAATACTACAATTTTTCATTCATAATAATTATTTAATAATATTAGACAATGATCCAATTAACAAGACATTTAAAAAGAATTTAAATACAAACAACAAGATTAAACTAATAAGTACATTACCTTTACAATTTAGAAAACAATTGTATCAACAATATTATGATAAATCAATTAAAGATATTGCTAAAGATAATCAATTACCTAAACATATAACAAAAATTATTAGTAGAACAATTCAAGTTAGTTCAATTAAACAAGCTATACGAGGATTATTTACTGCAGGAATAACAAAATCGGTAAAATATGCTTGGGCTAAACAAGTTAAATTTTGGAAGGGGAAATTAAATGAGTAGAATTCATGTACATAGTGTAAGATTGAAAAGAAAAAAAAAAGAAAAGAAAATGGATCTAGATGTGTTGGTGGGTGTGTATGTTTTTCTTTTTGGTCTATTTACAAAAAATTTCTTTTTTTTTTTGGTCAAGACGTTTTCTTTCTAATTTGTAATTAACCCAAAACCGTTGATTTGTAGCGACCAATCAAATTGTCCATTTTTAATTCGTTGAGTTTTTGGCTGCAAAACAAATCTGACACGTCTGTTTTTTATACTTTAACTGTGAAAATATTATGCAAGTTTTGAATATGGTTATTACAATTTGTTGATTCAACTATGTATAGTTAACTCCTCGGATGGTTGTTCCTTCCTTCTTTTTTTTTTTTTTTTGTGTAGCCATCCCCTCCTCCACACACCTGATGTGTGTCAATTTTCAGCAACGATTGTTCCTTTTTTTGTTGGCCCCATTATTTGCCCCTCCTTCTTGTAGGACAGATAAGGGAATAAATATCTTTCCTAATGTATTTGCACGCCCAATCGAGAAAATAATTACATATAGGTACAATTGTTAATCCTAACACTCAGTCATGACTCAACCTTAGTATTAGTAGGGGGTAAATTTCATTTTTGTTATATCCTTATTTTGGATATGGTATATCCCACCCTGTTCTTTTTTCTTTGTGTGTGTGTATGTGTTTGTTTTTACCCCTCCTTACACTATTTCCGCAGGAGGGGAAATTTTTCAACGCATCTCATCGTTCCCTCTATCGTATAACAAATTATATTCTCCTCTTTTTTTTTTAATTCTCCTCAATTGATTCAATTACAAGTCTACGACATTTTTTTTATAACATGTGAAAGAATTACCACGTCCTTCAACGATTTCCTATTTATATATCAATTCTATAAAAAGCAAAAGAATACTTAGCGTTTCATTTTATTTACATTTTAAAACTTTTGATCCCATGAATCTAATTTCATAGTACCATTTTCTTGGAAATTCAAATGCATCTTAAATACATCCTTCAAGATATGTGGTTCATGTAATGACTTCTTCTTGGTATTATAGAAAACAGCTCGGTCAAAGTATTCTTGTAATTGGGCCTTATAATCTGGATGTGCACATTTATCAATAATAACTTGAGCTCTAGCCTTTGGTGCAAGTCCTCTTAAATCAGCCAAACCTTGTTCAGTAACTATAACATCTAAATCATGTTCAGTTTGATCAACATGAGATGCCATTGGAACAATACATGAAACACCAGTTGGATCAATCTTGGAAGGTCTAGCTGATGGAGTATGCATAATAGATAATTTGGCATTTCTCAAGAAATCAGCTGATCCACCCAAACCATTTAACATTCTTGATCCCATAACATTGGTTGAATTTGCATGAGCATAAATATCAACTTCAACTGGAGTATTCATAGCAATAACACCTAATCTTCTTATAATTTCCGGATTATTGGAAACAACTTGAGATCTAAGACATAATTTCTGGGAATATTCATCCCAATTTTCATAAAATCTCTTGAATCCATCTTCAGTTAATCTAATAGATGTAGCAGTAGCAAAATCTAATGATCCAGATTCAAAGAAATCTAAAAATGAATCTTGTAAAACTTCAGTCCAAACAGTTAAATTCTTAAAATTTGAGGATGCTAATCCTTCAACAACGGCATTGGCAATATTACCAATACCTGATTGTAATGGATGTAAATTCTCAGGTAATCTACCAACTTTAACTTCTTGTTCTAAAAAGTCAATCAAATGATTAGCAATTGCTTGAGATTGAGCATCACTAGGAGTATTGGGTGGCACTTTATCACCAGAAGTACTTTCCACAATAGCAACAACTTTTTCAGGATCAACTGGAATAGCAGTTTGTCCAACTCTATAATCAGCTGAGGTATGAGGATATGGTTGTCTAAATGGTGGTTGTACTGGCATATCAATATCATGAATACCTTCAAATGATGGAGTATGAGTATTAACCTCAATAATAATCTTATCAGAAACAGAAATCATCTCTGGGGATGCACCAACAGCGGGACCAGGAATAATTGACCCATCTTCAGTAATTGCTGTAGCTTCAATAATTGTATAATCTAAATTTGATCCATTAGCTTTGTTTCTAGTATAATAACCGTAAGTTAAATCTTGAGGAAACATCGATAAATGCTTATCAAAAAACTGAGTTCTACCATCATTAATAGCAGCAGCAATTGGTTTACCAACTTGATGTGGTGACCTTGATAAAATCATAGAATTTTCTGCCCATCTACTTTCTTCAGGACCAGCACTGGCACCAACAAATAAATTAAATCCCAATTTACCTTGTAAATTATTCTTTTCAACATGATCAACCAAAGCAGTGGGGATAACTTTTGGAGCACCAACACCAGTAAAACCAGACCAACCTAAATATTGACCATGTTTGAAAAATTCAATACATTGTTCACCAGTTCTTAATTTTTTTAAGTATGGAGCATATCTAACTCTTTGTTTTAAAAGGGCGGACATTTTTGTTTGATGATTCTATATATATATAAGTCAATTGAACTGTGTCAAATGATGAATTGAAAAGAAGAAAAATAAAAGGAAAAAGAAAAAGATCAATTGAGGTTTAGGAAAAAAAATTGGGGGGGAAGGTTGGGGAGTAATCCTCTTTTTATATATTTCAATAATCGTTTAATACCGCCTTCTTGAAACGACATACGACATTCTTTTTTTTAAAAAAAAGAAAAAAAAAAGAAGAACGGTAGTGCATATTATTTTTTATTTTTTATTTTTGATACTCTTGTTGTGTTTTTTTGTTTTTTTGAAACCAACAAAAAAGTCACTATTTCATCCAACCAACAAATTAGCTAGAAAATCCCCTCTTTTTTCCACAAGGGAGGCTGATTTCATAGGAATTCGACTATATGTATAATAAAGTATGCGTATGTAATACAACAAGGATTTCCATTTGAACTTTTTTATGTTTTTGAGTTTTAGATTTACTGGCTCAATCGGTTCGCCTTTTTTTTTCTTTTCTTCCACGGTAAATAAAAACCCGAAATAAATGGGATTGGAGCTTTTCTAAACCCGTTCTCGGAAAGGCAATTCTATTTGTTATATATTTACGTTGGCTTATCTTGATTATCTATGATGTACTTGAAACCTTATCTACAATAAATCTACACTGTGTTAAACGTCAATGTTTAAAAAAAAATGTCAATCACCCATCAACTACACACCTGTCATACATCCGCAATGTTCCCTGCACGTTTCTTTTTTTTCTTTTTCATTCTTTTTTTTCAGTTACATCTATGAGGGGTAGAATAGAGGGGTATGACAAACAATTGATCCGTTTTTTTATCTTGTTTTAATCTGTTGACGGTAAAACAAGCTCTATTCAATAATGGAGATAACAAAGATATTGCAATACATATCGTTATGACCACTAAATAAAATACAGTGAGTGACGACATACACCCACATATTATTTTAGAATTCTCGTATGATTTCCCCGGATAATGAAATTTTTGAAAAATTAAAAAAAAATAAATAAACGCATCATCCATTGTTATATCTTGAGGTTCAGTATATATTTACCCCGGAATGTCGTCTTTATACATATTAAGTCAAATATTATTGGTCAGTATTGAAAAGAGCTGCTCTTGAATTATTACAACTTTTTGATTTTAAAGCTTGTAAGTTTTCATACTTTACTTCCAGTGCAATTGTTGAATCTGTGTAATCCAAACAAATCCAACAAACTGAGGATATCTTAGATATTTAAACCATTCCAAGGTAGGTTGATCTTCTCCGAAATCTCCTTTTTAAAAAAAACTCCGAGTTTATACTCCGAAATTATTTTTCTTTAGAAAAATTTTCTGGGGAAAAACACAACCCTGTATTCATTAAAAAAATATTTTTCACAGAAACTTGCATGTCCGGATAACTCTCCGGCTATTCAAATATGAAGTACAAAATCAGTTCTTACTATTGGAAGATACAACAGCACAAACAGGAAAGTGAATTCGAAATAATTTGCGCAGAAACAGATAGATTTTACAATAACTACAAAATAAAGAAATATCAGTTTCTCTCAACCTCTTGTTTCATTATTTCTATATAGTCCTTATTTTAATAACCCATTTGTTATACCACCTCTCATTCTGGCAGCACGGAATCGACTAACTTTAATTGGATTTCCTTCTTCATCAATTGGTTCAAATTCTAATTCTTGTTGTGATTTCTTAAATCCATTTTGATCAAGAATTAATTTATTTCTTAATCTATGATAGTTCTCATTGATTTCCAGAGTTAAAATTTCATTATCATCAAATCCTTCTGAATTAATTTCCTTTTCAACTATTTCTTCTGCTAATAGAGGACCAGTATCATCTTCTATGTCATCAAAAAACTCTTCTTCTTCTTCATTTTCAATTTCATTCATTCCTATTTCATCTAAAGTTTCATCGAATTCAATATCAGACTTTAGTTTCTTTTTAGGTTGCTTAACCAGTTCTTTTGAAGTCATAGATTCGATCATTCTATTCAAAACTTCAAAATCATCAACTTTATCTACTACAGGACCTTCAGTAAGTATGTCATCATCATACATTCCTAAAATATACGCCTTGGCCATAGTATCCATATCTTGATGTAACAAACTATAATCTAATTGAGTTTCTTTGATCTCAATTTCAGGGTTACTTGGTTGATCATTTTCAGATGTTAATTCTGGAGAAACTACTGATTCAGTAGGAACGGGGATTGTTACTGGTTTCTTTTCTGGCTGAGATATTCTGGATGCTTTAAACTTGGAAATTGGTTTGTTTGGAGTTGGGGGAATTTCAACATACTCGTCGATTTCTCGTTCAACAATATCATGAGAAACAATTTCATGTTCAATTATACTTTTCCCCATGGTGGTCTCCTCCATTGGAAAATCTTGCTTTAAAGAAATTGGTTCCACTGGGGGAATGTTTACTGTCTCTTGTTGATGGTTTAACCTAGCAGCTTTAAATCTGGAAATGGGATTGCTTGATTTGGGAACTTCAACGTACAGTTCGTCATTCTCCTTTTCAACTAAGTTATTAGCTGGAACTTCTAATTCACGTTCAATAATAGTATCTCCCATTATAGGTTCTATTTCTGGTTCCTTGTAATTCTTATTCTCTTCACTTTGCTTATTTCCAACTCGAATCTGTTTAAACAATGACATCTTAGGAGGAGCAGAAGGAGGATTTTTCAAACTTTCACTGATATTTTCAACTTCTTTAATTTCTAAAGTTTCAGCAAATCTCACTGACTTTTTCTTTTTACCATCATCATCTTTGTTCATTCTTAATTTTCTAATTTGATCCCATAACAATGCATTAGTCTTTTCAGATGCTGAAGCTCCCAAAACACTAGTTGGATGATTTCCATATAATAACTCGTCCGCTAAGTCGTCTTCGTCTTCGTCAAATTCAAAATCCCATTCCTCATCATCAGCATAACCAATATCTTGTTCGTCATTCAAGTCGTCAGCAACCAATTCCAATTGAAGTAAATCGTCATACTTGTCAATTGCCAAAGCAGGCTGTTTATCCTCGTTGTTTTCTTTTAACTTGTTATACTCTTCGACGACTATTTGTTTTAGTTGGAATTTATCATCAGTTCCAATTTCTAATTGATCTATTTTATCCAAAAGTATATCTTCGTCAATCATTTGGCTAGTTTTTTTGGTTGTTAATCCCATATCCGACATTAACTCTTGAATCTGATCTATTTCTTCAGAGGAAACAATATCTGTTTCTCCTTCAACATTGTTATTTGCAATATTTCCATTACATTGCTGTTCTTCCTCATCACTTATATCTTCTTCGATATATTTCGTTCCGGCAATATCACGAGATGTGCTCAAATGACTGTCCCTCTGAGTGTCTTCTTGTTCAGTTGCAGATTCCACGGGTGCATTGTTGATTTTAACATTAATAATATTGCCATCTTCGTCAATTTCTTCTTGTATATCCATAAATGGTAATCCTTCTTCATTCAATTTTTCCTCTACATCCTCTTTCGATCCATTTTGTTTAGCAAAATCATTGAAAAGTAAGAATTTCTTTCGGGTATCTTTTGCATGATCAATTTGACTAGTTATTTCAGAGATTATTTGTTTCATTTGGGAAACTGCACGTTCAAGATATTCTATTGCTTTTGGTTTTGACTGCTCAGTGAAATATCCTGCACCTAACAGAATCATAATTGGTTGATCATTAGAACTATTCAAAATTGATCGTTTAACATCGTCATATTCTTGAATTTTATTTTGTAAAGCTTCTCGTTTGTTAGTCAAGCTGGATATGGTAATGTCCATTTGGTTGGTTAAACTGTCAGCATAATCTTCATCATTCATGTCTTGCTGCATGTTAATAGGTCATCTGTAAAGCATAGAAAAGGAAAGTAAAAGAAAAAAACCTAAATTAGTGATATTGTGCAGGCACACGACTTTATAATCTATAATTCTGTCTATATACAAATATCTATCATCTCAGTAGAGATCCTGTGCCCCCATGTTTACTCTCCCACTCTTGTAATGCAGCTTCCCATTCGTCTTCTTCAGTAAGTTCAACCTCTGACTTTCTCAATTCTTCTTCATGTTTTCGTTCTTCTTCATCATATTCTGCTTTATATTCAATCCAACGTTCATGAATATCTACTTCTTGGTATCCATCTGTACCTGAACCAACTTGTCTAGTTGCTTCACTCCATATTGAATCCCCGCCAATTTCACTTCCAAAACTATATCCATTAGCTTTATCAATTACGCTCAACAAATTAATCATACTTTTCTTATTTTCCACCGATAATACTTCAAATGAAACTAAATGAAACTCCTCTACTAATTCTCCAATTAATTCCGTTAATCTCACATAGTTTTTCCCCAATACTGTATTTGATTCTTGTTCCAAATATGGGGTTAAATAACTTAAATCTTGTGCTTCAGTATAATAATCCAATCGGAAAGGTAACTCGCCATAATTTTTCAACATATCAATCTTACTTATAACATTAACATGAGGTAAATCTAGTTGAAGCATTGAACGTAAACTTAATAGTAATATTGAAATATATTGCGATGGACTAGTCAAATATAGGGAATCCACCAAAGATACCACACATAATCTCATACGTTTAGTTTGAGTCAATTTTTTAAATATTTTAAATAATGAGTTATGATGAGTAAATAATTCAACTTGACCAGGACAATCAAATAATATATAATTCTTTTCTTTAATAAGCAAATCTATCCTGTTTAAAAACAAATCTATTCCCTCGTGATCAAGCAGTTCTAACGCATACATTAATCCTCCATTAGGACCTAAATTTAATTCCTCCATAATATCTTCCAATGTTATAAAATCTCGTATATCTAATGCACAATTAGGATATGGTAATCGATCATTTGCAGGATCCAAATTGACTATACACAGTTTTCTTCCTATTGCAGACATGAATTGATACATTCCATAACAATATGTTGATTTACCTGAACCTGGTGGTCCTATCACAATTTGACCAAACATTGGAAGTGTGTAGAAAAGTGGTTCCTCCTCATCGTTACTAATACAAACTTGTTTAGCTTGTTTTTTTTTGTGCGGGTACACGTAACAATTGGACCCAACTGAAAAAAAATCTGGAAGGCAAACCAACAAAACTTTGTGATTGACAGTGTTTTACAAATTTAGAATTATCCAAAATGTCAAGTTCAGTTGCTGATACTAATGAATTGACATTCTTAAACAAAACAGTAGCTGTATCTCCATTGGTATTATTGTCTGTTGTTGATCATTATAATCGTGTTGCCAAAGATTCCAAGAAAAGAGTAGTTGGTGTGATATTAGGTGATAATTCAACTGATAAAATTAAAGTTACTAATTCATATGCCATTCCCTTTGAAGAAGATGAAAAAAATCCTAGTGTTTGGTTTTTAGATCATAATTTTATAGATTCAATGGGAGAAATGTTTAAAAAGATCAATGCCAAGGAGAGATTAATTGGTTGGTATCATTCAGGACCCAAATTAAAACCTTCAGATTTAAAAATTAATGATGTTTTCAGAAGATATACTGCCAATCCGTTATTATTAATTGTTGATGTTCAACCAAGAGAAGTTGGAATCCCTACAGATGCATATTTTGCTGTTGAAGATATTAAGAATGATGGTTCAGCAGCAGAAAAGACATTTGTTCATGTTCCTTCATTAATTGAAGCTGAAGAAGCTGAAGAAATTGGGGTCGAGCATTTATTAAGAGATATTAGAGATCAAGCTGCTGGTAACTTATCCTTAAGAGTTACCCAAACTTATCAATCCTTATTGGGTTTACACCAAAAACTTCGGGAAATTGCCAATTATTTGGATAAAGTATATCAGAAAAAATTACCCATAAATCATACTATTTTAGGAAAACTACAAAATGTATTTAATTTATTACCAAATTTGGTACAACAAGGAAATTCCACTGATCCTGCTAATCCCTTGGCAACTGCTTTCACTATAAAGACTAATGATGAACTAATGGTTATTTATATTAGTACGTTAGTACGAGCCATTATTGCTTTCCATGATTTAATTGAAAATAAATTGGAAAATAAGAAATTGAATGAGAAAAAGTCTCAAGAAAATGTTCCTGATATTGAAATGACAGAAGAAAAAATCAATAACTAGTGTATAGAAATGGTAATTTGAAAATATACATTAACAAGTATAAAGTAGTCTTTTGTATCATGTTACTAGGCCTAAATTGTATTTAGAGACGTGTTTTTCTATGCATAATGACTAGTATCGCAAATTTTCAAACTCCACTGCAAAGCAAATTAAAAGTGGTTTGTTCCTAACCATTTGCCAAGAAATTGATTTGTTTTGCAAAGATCGGGTGGTTGTGTACAAACAATATAAATCTGTATATCTAGAAAATCAGATTGGAAATCGACATGTACTGAACCATATTGTCTCTTCACTATTAAAAAAAACTACCTTTGATTTCATTCCAAAGGTTTAATCCCATATTGAAATTTCTTTTATGTGTGGGGTTTGATCTCCACCTCCATTCATTGGTGAATCAGAAAAAAAAAATACTTTACCAGATTTTCGCGAGAAAGAGAGAGGAAAAAAAATATTCATCTCTCATCAATTATAACAATCAACCACGCCTCCCTAGTAGCTAGTTTGATAACTTCTTGACTGTACTAGCTACATTTTACTACAATAATGGTGGTACCAATTCCTAGGTTGAATCATATCAACAATTTTAACTTTTTTTTTCAGAATTCAACGAAAATGCTACGAATTGAACAAAACTTTCTTTGCAATCAACTTCTTTGTCGAAGGACAACAGTCCGAAACTTCAAAAGAGGAATTCCATTGTCTACAGTAAATCCGAGATCATCTGACTCCTCCTATATAATAGAGAATGCCAGTAGACTTTTAAATTGTCAAGAGCCTGAAGCAAAAGCATCGCAAAGTATGATATCTGATCCAAAAATTCCTTTCAAAATAACTCCCAAAACAGCTAAACTTGCCAATATTGAACCTGTATCAATGCCCAAATCGAAATCTGAATTAAAATCGGCAAGTACGGCCTATTTAAAATTAACTAAACCAAATTTGACAGTATTGGTAACTTTAAGTGCTATATGCTCCTATGCAATATCTCCATATTCAGTAACATTGCAAGAATTAATATTCTTGACTGCGGGTACTGCATTGTGCTCAGGTGCTGCTAATGCAATAAACATGGGTCGTGAACCTGAATTCGACAGGAAAATGCCCAGAACAGTGGGAAGACCGGTTGTACGGGGCTTGGTTACTCCCCTACAATCTTATAATTTTGCGGCATTAACTGGGTCTCTAGGTTGTACTATGTTATGGTTTGGAGTGAATCCAACAGTGTCAATATTAGGATTTGCCAATATCGTATTATATGCTTGGATTTATACCTCTCTTAAACGGAAATCTATTCTCAATACATGGGTGGGTGCGGTTGTGGGTGCAATTCCTCCCTTGATGGGATGGGCTGCATCTTCTCCATTAACACTTCCGGGAGTTTGGTGTATTGCTGGACTCTTGTATGCCTGGCAATTTCCCCATTTTAATGCCCTTTCTCATAATATTGCAGAACAATATAAACTGGCAGGTTATGTTATGACTGCTGCAGAAAACCCCAAACTTAATGCTAGGGTTGCATTACGTTATTCTATCTTGATGTTCCCCCTTTGCTTTGGTTTGACATATTTTGGAGTAACTGATTGGGTTTTCCCCTTTGATTCAGCAATTGCAAATGGTTGGTTAACTTACTTGGCTTATCAATTCTGGAAACAACAGCAATATAATTATCGTGAAGGTTATAAACCAACAACTGAAGGATTAGCATTAGCGGGGATTCATGCAAAGAAATTATTTTGGTGTTCTGTATGGCATCTTCCTGCCGTATTAATATTGGCAATGTTGCATAAAAAGGACCAATGGAATAGACTTTTCGCTTATCTTGGTCTAACTAATGATGAAACATTGGCTTAGTCTTGTATATAACGGATATATGAATAAAAAAATATTTAATATTTTCCATCTTTTGTAAACTAGAGTATAGTTATTTTATAGATATTTGGTAAATATTTATGCGAAATGTAATTGAAAAGTAATTCAATTGGTGTAATTATCAGAAATCTTGTTGTTAGTATTTTTTTTTGGTTTAAATAGTAGGTACGGTCAATATAACATTATGACCTAGTTATTCTATACTATTTCTTGTTGTGTATAGCATTGGAAAACTAGGCGGACTTACACTTCATACTTGAAAAAAACAACAACAAAAAAAAAGAAGAATAAATTGAAAAAATCCTGAAAAACCCTTTGTTCACCCAATGAGCGTAATAAGTGCTATAAAGATTTCTTCTCAAAAAACACCTCCCAAGGCTGCAGTGATTTTCTTACATGGATTAGGTGATACAGGAGAAGGTTGGTCATGGTTCCCTCAGTTAATCAATCAAGCCAAAATTATTAAAAACTCGGATTCCATCAATTATGTATTTCCCAACGCCCCAGCTATTCCAATCACTGTCAATGGGGGTTACGTTATGCCAGCTTGGTTTGATATCTACGAGTTTGGAGATCCCAACGCTAGACAAGATGTTTCTGGTTTCTTTAAAAGTTGTGAAATTTTAAAGAGTTTTATTAGAGAACAAATAGATGTCCATGGTATTCCACCCGAAAAGATCATAATTGGAGGGTTTTCTCAAGGTGCTGCTATATCATTAGCCACTGCTTCTTTATTGGATTTCAAAATTGGAGGTGTAGTTGCATTGTCTGGATTCTGTCCTGTGAAAAAGGAGATTTCAGAAAAGTTTGAAAAACTGGGAGTTAATTTTAATACACCAATATTTCAAGGCCATGGTCAAGCTGATCCACTTATCAAGTACGATTATGGACTTCAAACAAGTGAATTATATAAAAGTTTAGGTTTCAACAAGCTCACTTTCCGTGGTTATCAAGGTGTAGCACATAGTGCTGATGACCAAGAGTTGATTGACGTGATGAGGTTCATCAACGAAATAGTTGAATAGTAGACATTTTAAAGAATATATATAGCATATAGATAGTTTTCGTTAGAAACGTTTATGGTTATAATAATTTGTAGTGGTTTTTTTTTAAAAAAAAAGGTGGTCGTGTTTCTTTGGCAAATTAAATACGTAAACATTAAATCAAGAATCCAACCAACAAAATACACCCCCTTTTCACCATCAAGCTACCAATGGATTCACCCAAAGGTGTACACAGTGTTCTAAAATCAGCCACATCAAGGAAATCCAAGACTCATCAATTGTCTTCCAAAGATAAGAAATATCTTCAACTGGTGGAAAAAGCACTTGGATCATTTGATGCACTTGAAGAATGGGCAGATTACATTGCATTTCTTTCTAGGTTACAAAAATCACTCCAATTCAATCCCGATCCAAGTATTCAAGAACAATATTATGTACCATGGTCACCTCAAATTTCCAACAAATTATCCTTATGTTTATCTTCTCGATTGCCTAGCGGAGTTCACCAAAAGGCATTGAGTATTTATGAATTCATATTTGAAAATCTACCTGATGAAACTCTTAACGAAGATATTAGTATTTGGTTACCAGGGTTATTACCTTTATTTTCATATTCTTCCATTCTGATCAAACCTCAACAAATTCGAATTTTCAAGGATCATATTGTGAAAAAATTAGATGTTGAACATTTACGCAATATTTCCAAACCATTCATACTAAGCTTGCTTTCTGGTTTAGATGATGAAAATTCGGAAGCGTTTAATGATATTTTACAATTAACAGAGGATTTCAAAGTTAAATTAAACAATGATTCTCATTTCTGGCAAAGTATGTTCCTATGTATAATTAGTAACCCTGAACGCAGACTTGGAGCATTCCATTGGTGTACCAGGAACTTACCTAAATTTATTGAAAACAAAAACACTAAACAACTTTCAGAAGAAGCAAAAATGTGCTTAAAGCCCGAACCAGGACTACTTATTAGGGCATTTGCAGTATCTATCAACCATTCCGTTACAAGTGATTCAGCAAGTGATATAATAGTTGTGAGAGGGTTTTTCGATTTACTTCTTTCACATTTGCCTTTGGACAGTAGTATATTTGATTCACAAGTATTTCCCAAGGAGAAAGAAATGCTTCTTATGTCTTGTTGCAGAGTAACATTGAAAAAGGATATGAGTTTGAATCGAAGACTTTGGAACTATCTTCTTGGACCAGACACTGAAGGTGATCATCAAAAGCGAATTCCAAGAACAGAATACTTTGCTCAATATGCACTAGAAACATTATCTTCAGGGCTTTTGAAGATGATGCAATCCGATTCTACAAAGTCTAAAGTAGAAGCATTTAAAATATCTTTATCAATAATTATGGATAAATGGGAAATTAGTACAGTAATTACCCCAAGATTATTTTCCAAGTTTTTGAATATTGCATTTAATAATAAGGAAAGCAAGGAGTTGATGGTATCTGCTCTGGCTTTCTTTGATGGTACTGAGTCAACATATATATGGAACGATATTTTACAATTAGTTTCTAGTGAAGATGAATCAAAGTTAGAAATTCTTGATTTTGTTTTAAGAGAGTTCAATTTCAATGAAGAAGAGATGATCACTTTACATGCTCCGTTAGCAATCATATGTCTTCTTGGAAAACCCACCATCAACATGAAAGGATTAGAAATATTGGATGCTCTTTTTAATTTAGTTCCTGCAAGAGCATATGGAGTAGCAAACAAAAAAGTTGATATTTCTTATGTTGATATTGTGGATAAGGTAAAACAATTTTATCGGGAAAGACTTGCCAATAATAATCCACCTGTTCCCTTTTCTACCAATGAAATTTCATTCTTGGTGATTGATATGTTACAAAAGAAATATATTAAGTATATGCTGGATATCAGTTTTTGTTTTAAACTTAGCGATATGTTCGTTCAGGTAGTGAATATTGTCCCGCGCAACGACACAAGTCTTGAGTTAGATTCCCAGCTTGTTAGCAAGATATTAGACCTTCCAATCCCGGAAAATACCGAAGAGAGTGACAAGAACCAAGAGGGACTTCTCATTAGTTTTGCCATTGCCAAAACTTTTGGTAATATATCCAAGTCCATGTCAAACTTACAAAAAGAAAAGGCTCTCAAAGCTATAATTTCAAATTTATGGACTTCAGTCTATTCTTCCGAACCAGCAAATTACCAAGTAGAATCTGTCAAGGCTATATATGAAATGAGTACTAATTACCTGATTCAAAGTATTGAAGCAGGCATAGTGGAATTGTTTTTGAAATTACCGATTGACAAGAGAATTACTGCGTTAGAAACTTTGTGGACCCATTCAGCTGCTGCTAGTGATGGAGATACAATTTTAGAAAGACCACTTCAGATATTACTAGATGATATTTCGGAAACTGGTACAAAATGTAACTTAGGAATTCATGATTTTCTTAAAAGAGTAATAAAGAATGGTGGGGCTAATAGATTGCTAAAATTACTTACCAGTCCAATTTTAAATTTCTCATTTATGCACGGAGAAAGAAAAGCATTGACAGCAGATGATGATTTGGGTCAGTTTGCTTACTTTCTAGGATTAATTATTAAAGTATTTGAATCTAGTCCAAAGTTATTACGGGAAAGCTTTAGCAATGAATTTGCAGCAATGGATAATAACAACAAATTGAACTTGCTTAGATCAAATGAATGGGTCATTTCAACTTACAAAAGTCTCCTATTGTGTGTGATTGATAAATTTTTCCACTTGAAATTAAACAATGAGGTTATTGAAGATGCATACCTGTTGGAGAATTATTATTCAAGCATTGATCATTGTTTGAAAATTGTTATGTTATTAGTCACAGGGAATGAAAAGAGCTTTAATGAATTGTTTAATCAACTTATTGGTGCATGCTCAGTTTACTTAGATTTGAATATTGAATCATATACTATTGAATTGATTGAATCCCAATTTTTGAAATGCATATTCCATTTCTTGGAAATAGCACAGGAATCACATTTGCAATTAAATTTATGGGATTTGGAAGAAGAAAAGAAAGAACCAATCTTGGTGAAGTTCCTTATTCAAGGAATAACCAAATCCAAGACATCGATATTGTTGGAAAGTTGGATTTCCTTACTTACAAGATCTCTTTACTTACTTGGTGATTCAGTATTCAATGTAATTATTACTATAAACAGGACTATGATTACCAAGTTGGAGGAAATATTTACCAGATATTCATTGTTTGGGTGTTTTTCTGAATTGGAAGACCTTAATTCATGTGTGAATATTTTGGTGACAGGGTTGGAAGACTTGTTGTCAATTAGTCATAGCTACTTGTTAACACCTTCAATTAGAACAAATATGGATAAAGGTGCATCAGGATCATCAGATAATGGTTTTTTGAATACAGTGATCCTGGGGGTATTTCAAATTGAATCTCCTGAACTTAGAACATCTGAACAGAACAAACGTTGTGCGATAATTTTATGCTTTCAAGAGGCCTTAAGAGTTGGCTATAACATTTGGTACTGGTGTGATTCTAGGCCAAAAGTTCCAACTGGTTCAAAGTTTTATTCTAATAGATCATTAACTTTTATTTCCCATAAACTAAAGTTTCGGGCAAAGAAACTTTTAGAGGCGTTAGTTGAACTTGAAAGACAAGAAGTGATTGAATATTTAATAGATTTGAATAGCACATTCCCAGGAGCACTCAAGCTTTTAAATATTCTAGATGGTGGCAGATCTCAGATTACATTACCACATTTGTTCAACTCCATCATTTGCAGATGCTATCCTCAAATGTTAGATCAATCCCAAAGATCATCTATGCAAACTCAAATTCCAGTAGTAGAGCTTTCTACATTTTTATTGTCCTTCTTTGGATCTATTGATAATGATACAATTATTGATGTTTGGAATTTATCAATAACCTTCTTCAAAAATATATTGCTACACCCTGCAAGTTTCAAGGATGTGTACCCTGACAGTTTACGTATTTGTAAAGTATTATCTACGAAATTGAATTCATCAAAAATTCGAGATCAAAAGAATAGAAAAGAATTGGCCGATATTTTTTCCCGGTTGTTCCAAAATGCCGTCACCAAAGCAAATTCCGATCCTCGTGAAGAAATAGAACTTGAATTGAAGAAAGAAACCAGTAGTTTACAAAGTTCTACTGTGCAACAGGAAGACATATTTGATGCAATTACCGAAATCATTCCTTTCTTGGACGAAATTTGTCAAGATTCAGATAAAGTATCGCAATCATTGAACATATTGATCAACAATTTCATCGTTCCCCAGATAAAACTGAAAAAAGCACCAAGTATTAATTTTAGAGTTCTTGGTTTGTTGGAAATAATGGGCAAGTATCACCCCACGAGAAGTTGGAAGGCGTTGGTTCTTGATTCATTCATGGACAATAGTTTTTTTCAAATGGATTTTGAAAAACTCAACTTATGGAATTCTATTTTAGGGGCGTGGATCTCCAGTGATCGAGAAAAATTGGGAGATATGATTTCAAAGATAACCACATCCACTACTACATCACCTAGTAATCTTTTTGTATGGAATGAGACTTCTGAATTCGAAGCAAAGGTGCTAATCTTGAAAAGAATTTCGTATCTTATTTTAGTTCAGCCAACCGATTATTTCCTTAACTTTTTAGATTCAATTTTTGATAAGATAGAAGCATTATTAAGTGGGAACTGTCCAGATGTTATACGTAGTGAGATTTCCGTGTTATTCCGGGCAATAGTTTTGAAATTCAATGAGTTACATTTGTTACCACGATGGGCCATCGTAAGTCATGAACTCTTATCCATTTTTGAATCTATTGAAAGCAAGCTGACCAAAGAATTACATGGATTACCGAAAGAGAATTTGAAGCTCATTTTGAATGGATGCAAACTCTTGGATCAACTACTCCTTTGTAGTTTTGACGAGTTCAACTTACACGAGTGGCTCTTTATTAGTACTGATACTGAATTTTTCAGTGGTCAAGACAACACATCAGGCTCAATTATCGATCAAATATCAAGGAAACACGACTTTACATACTTGAAAGATCTGCCATTATCATTAGAACAACCTCAAGGAGATTTACACCCATTGTTGGAAGGGGTGCGAGAAATTGATCTGATAACGAAATTAAGACTTTTCTTTGATTCATTGAGCTTAATACAATACGAAAGAACATATGGGCTATTCGAGGTAGATAGAGATGTCTGTATATTAGATACGTTGGGGGACTTGGTGAATCCACTTTGAAAAGTCTAAAGTTTTTTCGAACGCGTCAATGTATCTTTTTTTTTGGTAGATAAAAAGAAAAAAAAACATATAGAGAATACAATATAAATCTTAACGTAGATCCTAGTAAACAACATATGCTAGTTCAACAATGAAGCATGCAATACTGAATTTAGGGTCAGGAGTAGTTAATAAGGGCTTTCTAAAGTCCGATTTGCTTAATGATGAGGAAGAAGAGGAGTTTGATGATACGGAAATTGAAACACCAGCTCGTTTTACAGCGGTTACTCGTCCTGGTTTTGGACAAGCACCTCAAAGATCCATCAGTGGTAGTCCTACACATTACACAAGATTTCGAGCAGTAAAGACAAGTCCCCTTCGTAACCCTCCTATTAATTCATCTGAATTAACTCCCAACAAATCATCTATCAATAAACCTACCAACACAACAACCAGCTCCAACAGCGTACCCTTTGCCCATTCACCTCCTTCCAATTTGAAATTTAACATTAGTGCACTTTCACCTCCACGTCAGAAGCCAAAACCAAAAGTCAAACCGGAACATCCACCCAAAATGCCACCACAACAAGTGTCATCCGATCAGGAAGAACCTTCATTGCATAAAATTGAACCAATGGGCCCCATTATTTCTGATACAGACAACCTGCCAGAACAAAATGTGCTTGCTGATATCTCAAGAGAAGTTATAATTGAAAGGGTAAACAATACTATCGACTTGTTAATGCAAAGTAAGAAGCGCAAATCTCAGTCTGAACATAATGGTAAAACTGATTCAAATAATAACGAGGGGAACGGTTTAGAAGAAGAGCCAGAATTGGTATGGGATTATCATTGGTCAGAGGAACCCGAGTTGATAAGGGAGACTGGCACACCGGATTTGTTGGGAGTTTCCACCCCTCTCGTAGACAAGTTCTCAAGAAAAAGGAACAGTACCTTTGCTGAAGACGGGGACAACATTCTTGATGCAGACTCTAGAGTAGGCAATTGGTGGCCAAGTTCTAAATGGACAAAATTGATGAACATTGTACTACTGAAAGAAATCACCCGAGATCAAGCAATCAACAGCCCATTATTAATGGCAGAATTGGGATGTAGGAATAAAAACGAACTTGCAAATAGATATGATTTCCTTGCATGCTACAAAGTCAGAACACAACGTAGAACGGCCCGCCGCTAAAGACTTAACTATTAGTCTATGTATTTTATATAAATTAGCTATGTATTATTTAGAAAACCTTTGATAAAATTTCAGTCAATTTCTCGTTTGGTTTTGACTTCTCCTTTAATTCTTCCCTTGCAGAACTACGAGTGCTTTCAACTTTTCTTTGTTTGAAATTTCTTCTAATTTCTTCTTCATCTTTAAAATCCTGTTGCTTTGCACTTCTTTTCTTTTGAATGTTAGTGATCATCTTTGATTTTTCAACATTGTGTATAAAAGATTTGTTGAGCTTTTGTTGTTGTGACAATTCCATAGCAAGTTTGGCTTCGCGGGCCTCATTCTCTCTGGCTATTTGTTGTGTTAAATCTAACCACTTAAATCCATGCAAGTATTTGATGTTCATGACATCGTCGTAGTAATAAGAAGTCTTCTTTCCACCGAGTTTATTTCCATTTAGAGTACCAGCACATAACTTTGCGTCACGTTTACTCACAAACTCAACCCACCCTTCAGTAAAGTTCTTTTTCTTATTTCCTCCATACTTAACACGTTTTTGATAAACTGCAGCATCCTCAGGCTTTAAGAACAATCGATCAATATCACCAAACCGAGACAAAACTGATCTTAACTTGGATGGTTTCATATATGGAGGTATTCTGGATAGATAACACACTCCAGTTTTCCTTATTCTCTTTTGTTCTTTCTCAAGCTCCTTAGATGTCAACTTCTTTAATTTTTTATTTGCTTTGGGTTTAGATTGCTTTGGAAGTTCAGCCAGTTGTTCATTATCGGATACTATATGGTCATGTTCAGATATTTCATCCTCCTCATTAGCAGATGGTTCATCTAGTTCATCGTCCAAGTTATCGGCTTGCACTCTTGTTTTTGGTTTGAAACTGAATACCTTGTTCTTAATTTCCTCCTCTTCATCATCATCAAAATCGCTCTCATTTCCTATATTTATATCAAGAGGCTCATCATCTGACGAATACTGTTCTTCTTTTGAAATAGCCATAGTTGCTTCTTGAAGTTATTAGATTCTAGGAATCACTTTTTTGCAAACCAAGATGAGAAGAGTTCGAAAAAAAAATTAGTAAAAAAAAATCTGATGAGGTTTCACTGGATAACAGTTCGCCACAATGGCAAAAGCAGTTGTATCTGGTCCAATAGATCAAAAGATCTACAATTTTATCCATGATTTACTAGATGAGAAAACAGCTGAGAACAAAAAGAAGCTCGAGGGAGACTTAGTTGAAGATCCATTTGCTTATATGGAATCCGCCAACAATCTAACAGTTTCACAGGTATTAGCATATGTACAACTCAAGGATTTTCAACTTAGAAGAACAAAAAGGAATCAGTTAGAGAAAACAATAAGTACAATTTTGAAAATAGTGAGAGATGATGAAGAACAGGAATTAGAAGGACTTGGATCCAAGCCAATGGAAACAAGTGCTCAAGATAGTGAAGCTGATGCAGAAACAGAACACGAGTTAATGGAAGTTAAAGATTCAAATTCTTTGAACAAGTCAGTAGTATCTTTATGGAACACTGAAAGCAAAGATGTTGAAGCTGATAAAGAAACATCGAGCGATTCAAAGGATAGCAAGAAGAGGCAAAAGGAACCATCTAAATCTTCTACAAAAAGACAAAAGAAAAAGACAGACTACTCCCCTCCAAATACTAACCTAGCCTCTCTTGGTGGACTAGAGAATATAACTACTCAATTACTTGAATTGATTGGTCTTCCGATTTTGCATCCCGAAATATATTCAGCTACTGGAGTAGAGCCTCCTCGAGGAGTGTTATTATATGGTCCTCCTGGGTGTGGTAAGACTACAGTTGCTAATGCATTAGCTGGTGAACTACAAGTACCTTTTGTTAACATCTCCGCACCATCAATTGTTTCAGGTATGTCTGGTGAATCAGAAAAGAAGTTGCGAGAGATATTTGATGAAGCAAAGACAATAGCGCCTTGTATTATATTCATGGATGAAATTGATGCGATAACCCCCAAAAGAGATGGAGGAGCTCAGAGAGAAATGGAAAGACGTATAGTGGCGCAACTTTTGACGCTAATGGATGAACTTACCTTGGACAAAACCGATGGAAAACCCGTTATTGTTATTGGTGCTACAAATAGACCAGACTCATTAGATTCTGCTCTTCGTAGGGCTGGAAGATTTGATAGAGAGATTTGCTTGAATGTTCCTAATGAAGAACAAAGGGCTTCGATACTTCGAGCTATGACCAAGAATATCAAACTTCATGACGAAAGTCAATTTAAATATAGAGAATTGTCAAAATTAACTCCTGGTTATGTGGGAGCTGACCTCAAGAGTTTAGTAACTGCAGCCGGAATTGCTGCTATTAAGAGAATTTTCGAAAGTTTAAGCGAAAAGCATGAAGAAATAAATCAGAATGGAAATAACACCGATTCAATGGAGGTTGATGGTGCAGATGTTGATGTATTAGTTGATAATCAGTTGCTCAACAATTTCAGCAATAAATCTGACTATGAAAAACTCTCAACCATTAAGAAATTCTTGGATAGACACCCAAACCCTTTAAGTAAGGAGCAGTTAGACCCACTTTCGATTACATACGATGATTTCTTGAACGCATTACCAACAATCCAACCTACCGCAAAGAGAGAGGGATTTGCCACCGTTCCAGATGTGACCTGGCAAAATGTTGGAGCTCTTTCCAACATAAGAATGGAGTTGCATATGTGCATAGTTCAGCCTATTAAAAAGCCCGAATTATACTTGAAAGTCGGCATTACTGCTCCTTCTGGAGTTCTTATGTGGGGACCACCAGGCTGCGGAAAGACGTTGTTGGCAAAAGCAGTTGCAAATGAATCTCGGGCGAATTTCATTTCGGTCAAAGGCCCCGAACTTCTAAACAAATATGTGGGGGAATCTGAAAGAGCAGTAAGACAAGTCTTTCAAAGAGCTAGAGCATCTGTTCCTTGTATTATATTTTTTGATGAATTGGATGCTTTGGTGCCCAGAAGAGACAGCTCGCTATCAGAGTCAAGCTCAAGAGTTGTCAACACATTGTTAACTGAATTAGATGGATTGAATGATAGAAAGGGAGTATTTGTTATTGGAGCCACCAACAGACCAGACATGATTGATCCAGCTATGTTGAGACCGGGACGTCTTGATAAAACCTTGTACATCGAATTACCAAATGCCGCAGAAAGATTGGAGATATTGAAGACATTAGTTCGTGCAAATAATACACCACTTGCAGCCAATGTCAATCTTGAAAATATTGCAAATGATTTGCGATGCAGAAACTTTTCAGGTGCTGATTTATCTTCCCTTGTTAAAGAGGCGGGAATCATCGCATTGAAAAAGAAGTTTTTCCAAAATCAAAATATCCAGGAATTAGATTCTTCTGGTTTCTTAGAAGAAGATTCTCCTGATAACAAAGTAGAAATTATACTGGATGATTTTAATAAAGCCTTATCTTCAATCAAACCCAGTGTCAGCGACAGGGACAGGGCTAAATATGAAAAATTGAACCAACGAATGGGATGGAATATTATTAAGGAGGAAAAAGAAAATAACCAGACCAATGATAATTAATCATGATCATAACCTTTATATTTCACAATTCATGATATACTACCTGTTCACTACAATATATTCGCAGCCCTCAACCTATTATCAATCTCCAAACCCCCCACAAAACTCCCTGATATGTGTCATTTGAATCAGATCTTTCATTTTATTACTATTCTCAGCCTGTAAAATTCAATATACTACTTAACTACAACCTTCTAATCGAAATTCTCTATAAATAATTACAATCGTGCCTCACGCCCATGCAAAGTAAACTTCAAATATCCTCCCTCTTGGACTTTGGTCACGGAAACTCCTTATAGAAATCACAAAGAATCTCCTTCTATTAGAAAATGAAATTCTTCAAAACCTAATTTCCCAAAATAAAGATTTTGAATCCCCCACATATACCGTATCTATACCACCATTCCACGAAACGTGGTTTAAAACTGCCTACAACTACAAATATAAGAGAATTCGATAGTTAAACAAAATACATGCTTTCAAATGCACTTCCAACTTGCCACACTTTACAGGGTTCCGTGCAAGAGCAGAACACTTTAATCGCAAAACTATTTTACCAATAATATATCCCCTTGCTCCAACGTCAAAAACCCAGTGAACTTGAACCTCATTACACAACTGTTAGAATACTCCCGGCGAGTCTATTTTATATTGGATATTTACTACAACATAAGCATATAAGTGTTCCAATACAATTACAAGCCCAACCAGTGGACCAACCCATTAGTGCAGCAAACGTGGAACCACCAAGTACATTAACTGCGCGGATCACTACCACCATAACTGACTGAACCACATATTTGAAATGCCTAAATATCCTCCAAGTATAAGTACATACCACCACCGTTCACGGGCTGTAAAAATCCTACTTTTAATCTTCCACCCAAAATAATCATAACCGTGCTGCGAAAAAATTGCCGGTGTTAACCTACTAGAATGACAAAAATATTACTAAAACAGTTCTATCTACAACACCTACTATCAAAATAAGAGTAACAGCAACATCGAAGCACGGGGGAACATAAATTCGTATTGGAAGTAAACCAGGGATAGTTATGCTGCCACTTAGGACCTCCAAAGTAGTTAGGAAATCAGATGTATTCCTCCTAGCGTGCGTGAATTCCGTTAGATGCGGCAAAGGTTGCTGAGGGAACATTGAAAAATCTAATCGACATAACAAATCACTAGAAACCACTTCTTTAATCCAGCTAGAAATAAATCAAATTGTATTGTATATTCTTAGAATAATCAAGATACTATTCTCATCGAACCACGCGCTATACCATTATGGCATCCTTTATCATCAACATGAGTAAATTAAGGTGGTACTTAGATCAGCATTATACCTATACCATAACCGTACTATTTAAACTGTATTCTAGAATAAGGGTGAGGACCTTCTAATTTAAATGATGGCAAGAGAAGGTTGATATTCATCACAATTCTGTCCTTCCTTGGTTGTAGAAGGAGAAGTATCATGTTTCCTTCGTCTTAGTTCTCTTACTTGTAATTGGGATTGTTTAAGGGTTTGACAGCACTAAAGGTGGTTGGGACGATCGTAATTGTTAGACTTTAGTTTAAGCTATACCGTGTTATTTTAACATCTGCTCATTTCTTGCTTGAATTAGACAAGGGTTGATAATCACCTGAATGGAATGAAAATTCATTTATTGTCTGTTTGAACACGGGACTGGAACTAGTTCAGGTGGTAGTCAGATTTTGTAACATAAATTAGCATAGACTGGCTCCAAGAGCTATAAAGTTTCAGTTTAAGCTAGGATCAACGATTTTAAGGAATAGTAAGATGGAGTTCCGCTACTAAAGTTTGTGGCAAATTGGATGGTAAATGGGATTGTTTTGAATAAGGGAGCATGACAGTGGATCTCTAAAATTATAAGAGATAGTAGAAGGAGTCGCATTTTGGTTAATTTGTTAGGGTTTGTATGGTTTTAGGTTTTTTCATTACTACTAGTACTTGCAGGAGGTATTCCATTGTAAGCTGTATAATGGGTTTAAGTATTCGAAATGCTGTGAATGTAACTGAGGATGGTAAGCAGTATAGTTGCTTTTTTGCTATGTGTAGTTTTGTTGTAGTGTATAATGCTACCTGTTTTACTGTGATTGCGGTATAGCTAGTATAATTGCGAAAGTGGGTTTGAGGTTTTGTCTTGATTCGGATTATTCCATCTGGCAAAGGTGTGGTTTGTTTATCTAATCTTGGATCAAATTTGAGGTCGCCAGGTTTCGTGATGTTGTTGAAGTGGTGCGGTATTTTTGCAGTAGCTGCATTGATATCGATCTAGAACAATTAATGATGCCATCTCTGTTGAATCTCTGGTCTTTTAAATGAGCGTATAGAAAGTATTTTTCGTGTTGTAGTTGTTTGAACGGTTCATGGGCTGTGTGAAGTAGTTTAATAGTAGTGAGTATTTATTCCTAGTGTTCCTATTTTCATGAGAGTAAGGTGGCGTTATTTATCAATTAGTCAAATTGTAGGTCAAATATAAAAGCAAGGAAGCTTGGTATGGATATGTGGGGAATGAATTTTAAATGGTTTGCTCTTATGTTTTTTGTATGGCATCAGGAGTGCTGGATTCTGATTTTCGGAATTGTGTATTTAGAGATTGTTGAGTAAATAGTTTTAGTGGTTTGTTGAAAAATAAGCCGGTCTAGTATAGTGGTTAGTACGATTCGTTGTGGCCGAATAAACCCAGGTTCGATTCCTGGGACCGGCAAATTTTTTTAATTTTGAAATTCAAAAAATACAAATTAGATAATCTATTGAACAGAGTATTTTATTAAAATATATATTTAATATTCTTCAATGTTGTTATCTGTATCTGTGACCTTGCATCCTGTCACTTCGATTAAAACCAACGCATTGTTTTCATTTTCAATGTAGTTTTTGATTTGATTCTCGTCAATCTTAGGATTATTTAGATGTAAGGACTTGTAAAAGTTAAATGTATCACTGTCCTTCTCCTTGTCAAGAATTTTGGCGTTCCCATCGAGCATAACTGATACTCGACTAATTTCATTTTTGTTGAAACTTGCAAGTAATTCAAAAAGCGAGTTACGTCTTTGAGAAGCAACCAGTTCCTTAGATTCGGTTGTATCCTTCACAGAAATCCAGTCATGGATTAATATCGAGACATTGGGATTGGATACGATATTGTGGTATTTTGTAGTTCGTGTTGGAGTTGAAATGATAATGATTTGTTTGTCACCTTGTTGACAGAATGTATAATTCATCAATGAAACATGTGGTTTGTCATTCAAACATGTGGCCAAATGAATGAACCTACTCGATTTGAGTAAACTGAGAACTGAGTCTGGGAGTTTATCAGGAGCCTCCATTGTTTTCTTGAATAGTGATAGTTGTTCAATTAAGGGTGGCGGTTTTGAAAAATTAATAAAAAAAAAAAACAGTTCAACAATTCGTGGAGATGTTAATTAGATACAGGAATAATTGTTGCAAAACAAATACTAAGTGTAGGAGAGAATGAACAAGCGACGTGTAAAATTTTAAAAGGATTTTCAAACTTATTCTACAAACACCATCTTTATAACATGGTTAATCTTTTATAAATGGCCAGATCTTCAACTTGCCTAGCAATTTCAGTCAAAGTAAGATCCAATTGAACCATTCGGTTATCTTCAATAATGAGACTTTTGTTCAAGTTTATGTTTGAAATAACATGACCTTCATTATTTGTGGTTACTCCTCCAGCATCCAACAAGAGTCCCATTTTGTATAATGTTTCCCAGCTATTGCGCAAAACCTTTTCTGACCATACTTTCTGATTGATTCGAATACTATTTACGAGTCTATTTTCAGATGACATCGAACTTGTGTTTAAGTTGAAATTATTCATCATTTCCTTGTACTCTGAGTACGCCAAGTTAAAGTTAATTGCTTGTAACTCATATTTTTCAATCCATCTAGCTGCTGCAATCACCAACAATAATTCAACATTGGAAAGAGAATCCATCAAACACTGAATGTTATTGTGGGATGTGTGGGTAGCAACAAATCCAAAGTCGATATCCATTGGAAATGGATTTTGTTGTGTCAAACGAGATATGGGAAACCTGCAAGAATTGTTGAAATGTTTATAATCTTTGGTTGTGTAGTAAATTCGAGTAACAACTTTTCTTAAAACACTATCCAGCTGAAACAAGTTTTCAATATATTCATTCCAATCTTTTGCAAATGTTTTCAAATCATCAGAGTCTTCATTAGTAGTATTCAAAGTGAGTGCCAATTTCGCACTTTGCCAATAAGATTCTATACTAGATTCATGGGTGATCGATATTATTCGTTGGGAAAATCTACTACTTACTCTCTTTTCTAAAAGCTCTCTGGTGGTGACTTTGGTGGATAATCCAATAACGCATATTGGGGTTGTGCTACTTTGTGATAAATCCAAAAGGTTATACAATAACGTCTGCTTGTGGTTCAGGGTAAACTTTTCAAATTCATCGATAACAAAAACAACTGTTAATCTTTCTTCTTTGGAACCACTTTCCATACTATTTTGTAGTAGAGATAAAATATTTCCGAATGTTTCATTAATAGACTTTTGTTCAAAACTCCCAAAGTCTACTTGTGCACCATGAGCTTTAAGTTTGACGTCCAATTGTCTGGCTATTTCTCTTAATGCAATATTATCGTCTGTATGTACCAATGCATTCAACCTGATGGCCATAAACTGGTCAGGATATTTGGCTTTCAAATCTGTTAGAGAGCGAGTAACAATCGAGGATTTACCACATGACCTTGGTCCTAGTATTAGTACAGAGTGACCTTCTTTGTCTCTTATGGACAGTTCAAGAATTCTGAATACTTCGTTGAATTTTTCGTTCAAGGATGAATGTTTGATACTAACAAAATTCCCATTTAACTGAGAAAGAATTCTAGCCTTGACCGTTTGCAATATATCCGACAGTGTTTTTTTGTTTTCTACACCAGATGTATGGGAATTCTCTTTGTCAATAGTTGGAGTAAGTTGGGGGGCGCGTGATTTGGAGTGTTTTGTTTCAGTTGTGGATTTAGGAACAACTGGTAAAGTCTTAAGATCGGCTTCACTGTCAGTTGAATCAATTTCTACGACCACGTCTTCATTGGAATTTCTTATTTTTATGTGCTTAATCTTTTTGAACTTCCTTTCATCCTTATCGCTGGAGTTCGACTGGCTTCGTTTGGTACTAGATGTTCCGAGATTCAAAGGGGTGAGGTTTTTCGCTTCTCCTATAGGAAGCTCTTTAATAGGTCCGAATTCGCCTTCAAAGTCATCTTCAAGTTGGGGACCTGTCATATGGTTGTGTATTTCGAATGCAAACACTGATCTGATTTGGTCAAAGAAAGAAAGAAAAGAAAAAAAGACGAAATTAGCAAGCGCTACCAAACCAAGAAATATCAGGGAAAATGATGATAAAAGATCCCAAACCAAGAGGTGGTTTTGGAAGCCTCGAGGTTCAGGTTTTTAAGTGGTTTAACTTTACAATCACAAGACAATGAATTAGCTTTACAATCGCAACACAAAGCATTAATGCTTAATCTCACACAATTAAAAGTTCCTGGGGTAGGTATAGTCAGAGGAAACTGTTGGGATTGATTTACGAGAGATTTCTTTCCCGAAATAACCGAAACAAGTATGACATCTATGTTCGTAACCAATTGTTTCAGAATATCTTGGAACCACGTGATATGATAACCATTGTTAGAATACATTTCGGTTTAATTAGTCCCACCAGAAGTTTTAATCCATTTTCCAATTAATCTCATAAAAACAAAAGCAAAGTTCATTCTTGTACAAAATCAAGTTAAACACCAAAGTACTGGAGGGTCTACTTATTAAAACTAACTAAAACTCTCATAGTTAAAGGGCTTTTAAGAATTAGAACTGGGCTTACGAATTTTCATTTTTGGGTGCCCCCGAAAAAATATTAATAGATAAACAACAAACGTAAATTATGAGTAATCCTGAAACACGTCCTTGCACATAACTATGTATTAAGAATTTGAAACAAATTGCCCTGCTTGAAGCTGCAATTATATATATATATACAGTCATAGAATTCCTATTGTATGAAATGGTGCTAACCCTTTCATAGTTCATCTCCACCAAAAACATTTTCAATGTCTGATAATACTCACTTGAATGAGAAGAAAGATGGCGGTAACAATTTACTATTTTCAAGAGATGTTACCGCTATAAAATCCATTGACTTGGATACAACTCCAAGTGAGAAGGATATTATTCCAGAAGTAGTTACCCATAAGATCGCAGTTTTACATGATGTGGTTTTAAATAAGTTCCATAGAGCAGCTACTGGAGAAGTGTACGAAAAGGATATTAAAGATGCGTTTTCCATGTTGATTATTGCGTTAGATTTAAAGCCTACCAAACAGAAAAAGTTCATATCGCTTTCCAAAACGTTTCCTTATTCTTTTGATTGTAATACTGCAATTGAGAGAATGAAAGATTTGACCATTACTATAGAATTATCAAAAACAATTACCCATATTTCATACAAATTACATCCAGAAGTTTCTTTATCGCTTATTGCTCGATTTTTTAAAGCCAAATTCTTACATTCCCCTGGCGATCGTACTGCAAGTGAATTGGTGGGAAACATGATATTACAACCAACTCCCAAGGGATTAGCAATAGTGCAGGAGTTCTGTCAAAAAAGTGGCATAAGAAATAATACCCTTAATGAAATCTTGAGAAGCAATTTCAATAGCATGGATTTGTTTTGTTTTGAAAGAGATTGGAAATCCAATAAAATCTTATATTCTACATATCTTCTTCATTTGTTGTTTTCCAGTCTAATGGGTCCTAAACCTAACGTTTGGAGCCTGGCAAATGAACAAGACCCCCTTCCCAGTAGTCAAGCTGAGAACCATAGATTTAGTGTAACGGAATTTCAAGTTGCAAAAGACTATGGGGAAGTTCCAGGATTTAGCTTTGTTCAATTCCAAACCAGACCTCGTACAAGTCTGGATCAATCAATCCAATCATCAAGCGACAATATCAAAAAAAGTGAAAATGAAGTGAGTCCCTTCTATCATCGCTATTTCACAAATCCAGAATCAGATGCACACATTCAATATTATGTATCATCCGTAGGTGTTAGACTATTCAAAGACAAGACTTTTCATTTGCGAAGGGACAAGAAATTAGTTGTTGATTATAGTATGAGTGGTAAAGCAATCAATCAATGGCTTTTAGATTGTACTGATATAATAAACCTGAGACAAGCTTTGGATATTGGTGAATTACTTTTGAAAAATAACTTAATCAAAGAAATTTCTCTAGATAAACTGTCAGAAGTACATTTCTCCTGCGATAGAAATCTGTATTACACTGTAACAGACTTTGGTCTTCTGGTTTGTCAATGGAGAGAGTCTCCAAATTTTGAATGTCCCTTGGGTTCGAAAAAGCTGGAATCAATTACTTTAGATGAAATCTTGAAAGATCCTGGCTTTAGATTACAATTTAGAAAGCATCTTAGTCGTGAATATTGTTTGGAAAACCTTGAGGCATACATGCAATTAAAACATTTTGACAAGGTCTTTCATTACTATGAGAACCTGTTGAAATTTGTCAATGAAAGAGGCTTTAAAGATCGAGTTATTGCGGAGAAAACTGACAAACGGTTACAATTGTTACGAAAATTGTGTTTTTCTTTGGCATATCTGATTTACATAACATATTTGAGTGATGATGCCCCCTTTGTTGTTAACATTGCTTATAAGTTAAAATCTGACATTACCCACCTTTTTACGGGGGATAACGATAATATTGCTGTATGGTTGAAACAAATAAATACTGACGAGGTAAGCAATTTGGAACCATTTCGTGAAGAAGCAGCCAAGGTTTTATCCGAAACTTCTGTTTTATTTGCTCAGGTTAGCAAACATCTTTATAGATTAATGGAGGTTGATTCAATGCCAAAATTCTTGAAAAGCATTTCAAAAAGAAATAGGTAAATATTAAACATTACGATACAATTTTTTTCTTTCTTTTACAATATAAAAGACTATAAATACAAAAACCTATATAGAATAATTGTATACTATTCTGTTTTAGGCAACAGGTTCCAACGTAGTACCTTTCTTAATAGTGGCCCAACCAATCAAACGCCAATGTTTTTCAATACGTCTAGATAAAGCAATCTTTTCATTTACTTCAGTACATGCAGGTGAAGTTAATTGTAAACGAGCCATATCAGCCTTAACAGCGACAACTCTAGCACCAGTGGCAGTGGAACCAATATTAACCATTAAAACTTCTCCAACTTCTAATTTACGAACTTTTGCACCTTGCTTTTGTCCTTCAGTCTTTACCCCAAGTAATCTTCTTAATAAGAAATAATTGATTTCAATATCTGTATAAATAGATGGTAAATTACCCTTGGCACCAACTACTTGACCAACTAATCTATCAGCTCTACATAATGTAGGATCTACTTTTGTACCCACACCAATTAAACCACCAGGAACCGCGAATTTCAAGTCATTATGTTCGGCAAATAATGATACTATATTTGAGAAAATTGGTTTACATTGAATCTTACCATTATCATCCTTAGTGACAATACCAGGTCTAATTTCAATTTCATCACCAATCTTGAAAACCCCGGTTAAAATGGACCCACCAGCAACACCACCCTTTAAGTCATCAACATCTGCACCAGGCTTATTGACATCGAAAGATCTAATAACGATCAATCTTGGAGAAGCCGAGAAATCTCTCATTGGAACAGGGATGGAGTTGACAATAAATTGATTGACAGCATCAATATTATACTTTAATTGAGCCGAAATTGGAACTATAGGAGCTCCATCGGCAATTGTTCCTCTAATAAATTGCATGATTGATTTTTGGTGTTCTAAAGCTGATTCTTCTCTCATTAAATCAACCTTATTTTGTAATATAATAACATGCTTTAATTTCATAATTTCAATAGCAGCCAAATGTTCTGAAGTTTGGGGTTGAGGACAACTTTCATTACCAGCAATAAGAAGCAACGCGGCATCCATAACGGCGGCCCCTGACAACATGGTACTCATTAAAATATCATGCCCGGGACAATCAACAAATGAAACGTGTCTAAGCAATTTGTAACGACCAGTACATCCAGGACGAGCACATTTTGGTCTGATTTCTTTATCGGATTTAAAAGATTTATAACAATCTGGGGCAGGGCATTCTTCATTATCACACTTGTAAATCTTGGCATTGGCATACCCTAATTTAATGGTAATATTTCTTTCTAATTCATCTTTGAAACGAACGGTTTGCACACCAGAAATGGCTCGGACAACGGTGGATTTACCATGGGCGACATGTCCAATGGTACCAATATTAATGGTTGCTTGTCTATTAATGATATCGGCTGATAAAGGAGTCATTTGCGAGAAATCGGGATTGTCTGGTTGTTCAGGCAACCCTCCACCTTCTTCAAACTCTCTTTTGGCGGCTTCTTCGTCTTCTTCTTCGTCCAAACCAGCAAAGGCAACAGATTTCTTGGTTTTGGCTTCTTCGGCAGCTTCTACTTGAGCTGATCCTTGGTGTTCACCATCACTTTCTATTTCATGTTCATATTGGAATTCTTCTTCAGGATCTTCAGTGGTGCTTCCAATAATGATATCGGGTGTTGCATTTTCAATATCGTCATACACCGACATATTAACTAGTTGTGTATAAGAGTTGATGATTAATAGGTTAAGTTAGAAAAATTTTCTGTGAAAAAAATAATAAAAAAAAATTTCAATGTGTCATTTTTGGCAAAGTCGCACGACCTTTGTTTTAGTTGCAAAAAGAAAAATTTATACTAAAATTACATTTAAAATAATACAAAGAATATATACATACACACCTTAACTTGTAGGGAAACCAAAATCATTCATTACACTATCCACATCCTTCCATAACATATCGTGGTCAAAAGTATCCATTTCTAGATTTTCCAACCCAAGTTGTATAGGAGACTCATTGAATACCATGTCTGAATATTGTTGAGGTTGGTAATCTTGGAGAAACTGTTGATTATTTTGTTGCTGTGGTTGTTGGAGATACTGTTGCTGTTGATGTTGTTGTTGATTTTTATTTTGTTGCAATGTTGTTGGGACTCCTTTATTGGGAATAGACGTCAGAATTGAAACTTTGTTAGTGGACAAGCTTGTACGAGTATTATTTGGTGATTCAAGTTGTCTAGAAATATTTGGCGAACTTTTTTCAGAATTTACATGTGGTGATGAATCATTGGATGAATTCACCACTTTGAAGATAGAACTTCTCTTACCACCACTGACTGATATTGGTTGAGGATCCAAGGGGATGGTCATGATAATCTTTCTTGCCTTTGATTCTGCGTCGGTAGTATGAGATAAAGATCTTGCTTTGCGCAATTTTGATGATGACGTTGAACTACCTGGAGTAGACTTTTGACTGGCATTGCCTGTTGCATTATCATTTTGCTTTTTATCATTATCATCCAGTTCAACGGGTTCTTCTGATGCACTGCCCCCTCCTGAATCTTCATCAGAAGAGGCAACTACCTCTTCTTCTGGTTGTTCATGATCAATTTGTTCCGACATATTATTACTATCCCTATTCAATTTGGTCATACCAACTTGAGTTCTTAATAGATACAAACAATCAAAGAAAACTGAAGCTGACATTCTATTCCTAATATCAATACTTAAACTGCTCAATTTCTTTTCATCCAATGTTCGGAAAAGTTGCCACATATTTCTTGTGATGGCACTGGCACGATACGCCATGTCATGTTTTAATATAGAAGCCTTGGCCATAAGTGTGATTGCTGCTTGATAACTTTGTTTACCTGATCCCGTATCTATCAACAGTTTTAATCGTGAATGAATAAGTTTGCCAATAATACAAGCCGCCTGCCACACATTCAAGATATAAACTCCAGGTAAATATTTAATAAACTTTTTATCCTTAGCTTGATAAGTCCGAGTATGATTTATCAATGCTATAGCAGCATTATAAAGTTTCACTAACCCCTTTTGTAATTCAAAATCAGCAATTCTTGAAGAATCCATAAAGTAATAGGTTAATAAATGTACTCTGGTTGATAATAATTGAAATTTTCTAAATGCATCTTCATAAGGTAATTCATGTGACATTTTAAACTCCAATTCATCCAATCTCTTGGTCAACAACTTCAATAATGGTAATCGTTCTGTGGGATCAATTAACCCATAAGTGTCTAAAGGGTTTGAATTCAAAGATTTTGCCATTTGGTCTTCAAAATATGCAATTTCCATCATGAATTGAATAGCCTGGGGGATATTTATTCCTCGATCAGGTCGAGAATATGACCAAACAGACGAATCAAACTGAGCACATGCAGGGAATCCAAAGGCAGTGGCAATCGTTTGCGAGGCAATATTACTAACAATCCAAGTCTTGGCTTGTTCATTGGCCATTTTTAATTGATGAGGGGTTCTATTATTTATATTGGTTTCTGACATTGAAACTGGAGAATGTAAACCAATTCTAATTGCTTGGAAAAAAGCTGTCAGAACAGTACTATACGATGAATCAGCACTTAATGAAGAAGTTATTGGTGGCCAATATGAATAAAGCAAAAACGCTTGTACGGAATATACCGAACTAACGTTAAGGGTAGGCTCATCTTCTTCAAAAGGGTTGTATCTTGTTATTGGAGATATCATAATTTCTGCAAGGATTCCCTTTACTATTGGTGATAATTGTACTAATAATGATGTATCTTCATAGAATCTTCGTAATGATACAAACATAATTACCCAGAAAAGAGCGGGACATATTCGATAAATTCTTTCTGGACCCATTTCGACATCAACAATGGGAACAATTGGATGATATCTTTCGACATACTCTAAATAAAGTGCTTGGATGGTCTCTGGCGATAATGTGATGGTATCCACTGATTTTTCTTCACATTTCATGGCAGTTTCTGACATGGTGATTTTCAATTCACGATCTACTGTATCAGCACCTTGATAATATCGGTCAGGCACTGGTCTTGCTATAGATGGGGTATTTGGAATGGAATAGTTTGTTTCTGAGGATGAAACGTGGGAATGTCTATGATCGTAAGGAGAATTTCCTGTCTGTTGTTGCCGTTGATAGGTTTGTTCAGGATGTGATGGAGATTGAGCATTTGCACTTGGCGAATTTGCAATTGGAGCAAACGTTTGTTTATTGTTATATGCTTGACTATGTCGTATAGCACTAGAATTGGGGATTATGGGACGATTCTGAGGACTTGAAACAAATTCTTGAGGACTTGATATTGCATGAATACTAGCTAAGGAAGGAACTTTGTTTAGCAATTCTGCTGCTTGACTTGAATTCAATGTTTTCTTTAATTCCGAGAATTCTCGTTCAATTTGTGCTATCCTTGCTCGTTTATATGTTCGTTTATAATCAGATTTCAAATCACATTTTAATCCTTTCTTTAAACATCTCGTACAAGGCTCTGGATGTCTTTCCAGAGCGTCACAGCGAGATTTCTGTTGTCTACATTCAACACATGCCATTCTCTTAGGTTTGCCTGACTTTAATGTTGGTTGATGAGCTGATGGTGATAATGAACTGGTTAAAGCTGGAACAGATAAGCTAGATCCTTGAACCAAAGGAGAATAACTTTGTGAATGCATTTGAGGGGTGTGTGTTTGTGAGCGAGATTGCAGTTGTGAATGACTGGAGGATGTAGGGGATTCCTGTTGTTGTTGTCCCTCTTGCTTAATGTAATTCAATTCTTGTGAGAGGTTATTTGCTACATTTACCAAATTTCCTAAGGAACTATTTCCAATTCTAGCATCACTAGAATTTCCATTATTCATGGCCCCGCTTCAACTCTTGTTTTTCTCGGTTTGTGTTTATATTTAATCGCCTCGACCGGAGAATCGTCGTATTCGTGTAATAGTTAAAACCAATACAAGATGTACCTAAAAAAAAAAAAGAAATCAAACCCCTCCCCAAAAGGTAAGCAAAAAAAAAAAATCGCAGTCAAATGATGCCGTACAAATTTATGCCTCATCTGATGGGGAGGTGGTGTTTTATATGCAGTCGTTTCCTACAAGAAGTTCTATAATAAATAAATAACATATACATTGATTAAGTTAACCCCATGACAACATGCTACTATAAACCCAATCCAATTCAAATTCATGATTTTTGATACCAAATTTCTTTAACATGGGTAACAAATTCAATTGTTTTGCAGCATTATTAATAAGCTCAACTCTTCCTCGATCTTTCTCTTGTTTCTGTTCTTGCTGCTGGGAATCTTCATAAAATGTAGTCACCATTGGAAGATAATTCATAAAGAAATCATACATAACAGCATCAGGGATTCCATCAGGTAAGTCATTTGGGGATACCAATACATGTTCTTGTTCATGATAACGTTGTTTGGCAACATAAATGGCTGTGCTAATCAATATATCCAAATCTTGGAAATTATACCCTCCCAATTCGTTGATTGCAGAAAACGAACCAAGCGAAGACCCTCTTCTAGGTATTGGTTGTTGATTTTTGTCACCACTTTCAAATCGTTGGTAATTAATCTCTCCTATACCTAATATGAAAAATTGTGTATGCATAAGAGTATTCCAAAGAATATAATATGATCTCTGTTGCAATTCATTGGTGATTATTGCCCCCTGAATATTTGTGAATTCACCAGCATTTGGATTATTTGGGTTATATTTAGGTAAGGCATCATGTATTTCACAATGTACATTCCATTGAAATGTATCATATGAGGGTTTAATTGCTATTTTGGGTATAGCTTGAGTAGTCTGTACTGAAGGAGGCGTTGATGTAGGCAGAGGGTATGCATCATATTTATTACTTGATTCTGGCTTGGGGATCATGGAAAATACTTCTTTCATATTAAGTAAAGAAGAAGAGGATTTTTTACTATGTTGAAGTTCCAGATGGAAAGTTGACTTGTTTAATTCGGTAATAATTTGTAATTCCTTACTTTGTAAAATAAATTTAATGATATCTTGATCCGATTCATTATCACCTTTTAATAGTTTGAGATGCTTCCCAACTAATTGCTCTGATTCTTCTGTACCAACTGTAGTATGATGTTTTCCATTCATAAGTTCAATCACAGCTTTTTCTTGCGATTCACTTAAAATTGAAGTAGGGATTTTATAGAAATCCAAGGGGTATGCTTTAAATCCAAATCTTTCATAATATGTATTTACTCCAGAATATAACATCCAAAAATATTGTTTACTCAAGTAATAATTGGCCAATTCTTGATCAATACTACCATCTTTTTCCATAACTATATTCTTGAAATTAGCAATACGCATACTATCGGGAATATTATCTTCAATATGGCGATTGATTATCTCTTGTTCAGTACATTGAATAGCCAGGGATATACATTTTTCAGCCAATCCCATTCCCCGATAACTTTCATCAGTAAACACGTAACCAACTAACAAGATGACAACATTCTTGACACCAAACTGACTTGCATCGGGGATTGTTGAGATAACATTGGATTTATCCCCAGATTTGTAAAACCCCTTGACTTGTCTCACTGTGGTACAACTGACGGTTTTACCATTAGTGGTATCTTCGAGGTAAAACGAAGTAATTTTCCCACCACGTTCATTAATAAAATCTAGGTGTGCTTGTAACATCATTTGGCCATATTCTTCAGGACTTAGTTTACCACCCCATTGAGTACCACAAAGAGTATATATTTGTTTGATCTTTTCAGGATCATTCGTCTGACAAAACTTAATCAGTGACATTATTTGTGATGGTATTCAATTGTGACTCGAGGCGGGTGTTAACAAAATAAAAAAAATATGTTTAATTTTGGAAATTGAGTCTTTATATAGAAATAGCAATAAGCAACCATAACAAAAAATTTGGGAACAAAAAGGAAAAAAACCACCTCCCCCACCCCGAAGTTAGCAATGTTTACCCCTGAAAATTATTTAATTTCTTGGCATTGAACTTTTAAGTATATGCATATATTATTAAAGGAAGTGGTTAACTTAAACCTTATCATGATATTGTCAATTTGTGTGGAAGAGTAATGTATGTAGTTTACAATTAAAGTATTTGTGTGATTCACAATTCAATCAGTTGTTGGAGTTTCCAACTTCATGAATCAAGAGCTTTTTCGATTGGAATATTGTAATATATGTTACATTCCCGCGTTATGTTATTGGAAAGAAGAGAGTTCCCAGCATGAAATAACAACCTGTGCGTAAATTCTCGCTAGAAACAAATAAGTTAACTTATTAAACAATTTACATAAAAAATACCAGAAATTTGTCTTTTCGACTCATAATTACCTAGAGTTTTGAAATGTGATTTGCTTTATGTTTAGTAGATTAACTTTTTGAATGGATTTTCTGCCAAAAACTAACAAAATAAAAATTTTTTTTACATGCTTGGCAACGCAACTTGAGGAATATCTGACGTAATGGTATTCAACGTAGATAGAGAGATGAACTATGGTTATTATTTTTACCGGATAATGTACGAAATTGCGACTACAAGAAAGAGAGAATGGAGTTAAAAAATATTGGATTGGGGACAAGCCAAAAAGAGAAGAAAAAAGAAATACAATCTGCCAAAAAAAGAAAAGTCAAAGTTATATCAAAACGGAATCATTTTTCCGTGCTAGATATTTTGAAACATTTGATTGCAATTGTACAAGGCAATGATTAACACTATACCAATTGAATACATGTAAACAGAAACTGTTGAACAAACCAAAAAAATTGACTAAAAAGCAAGGAGTGTAGTCAATTCCAACACGGTTAGCATTTGAACCAGATTTACGGAATTGCCACAGAATATAGGTTCTTTTAACGCTAGTTTCAAGTTATGTTAGATGAAGCTATTGCCTTAAGCTACCATAGTAACACATATCTTCAATATATGCCTGTTACTTACAATCGTAAAACCTCCTACTGGCTAAATCGTACAATAAAATAAAGAAGTGATCAAACAAGAAAATCGTGTGATTGCGTTAGTCATATCTTGAAACCTGATCTGCCCATCGTATTCCACCCGGTATGACATTACACACCGGTGTCTCACCCGCAGGAAAAAGAAACACAAAACTGTTTTCGCTTAAAAATGACCTTATCCACCTGATGCGCGATCCAGAATGCCTAAGCCCATAAGACAGGACCTGCATAGTAATATGCCGCTTTCTTGGTATTGCCGCACGATTTCAGTTGAATTGCCGCAATATTTTATTCCTGTTTCGCTCGGGATGAAAAATAAAAATAAATAAAAAAAAGAAAAGTCACCATCATCAGTCATACTATTATTTCCTAATAATTTCAATCAATATAAAATTCAATGTAAATCTCGTCAATTGTTAATTCATGCAGTAAAAGAAACCTTCTTTTTTTTTCATTAAATTCGTTAAACATGACAAAAGTAAATAACAATTCGAATGATTCCATTGATGGAACATCGAAAACTAAGATTGAAACTTCTTCTTCATTCAATTCCACTACCCAAGAATTAACCCCAGAAACAAAGCCTGGGGTATGGCAAGAATTTGCTGATTCATTTAAACGAGCCGAAGATATAGTTATTATACGTGATTTAGAAAATGGCGACAAAGAGGAAATACGACAAGCTCCAGTAATGTTGAAACAAACGCTTAAAAAGAGACAATTACAAATGATTGCCTTGGGTGGATGTGTTGGTTCTGGTTTATTGGTCGTTTCAGGTCAAGCATTAAATATTGGAGGTCCTGCAAGTTTAATGATTGCTTGGGCAATTGTATCTTCATTCTTGTATTGTACGATGCAATCATTAGCAGAATTATCTTCCGCATACCCTGTTTCCGGTTCATTTGCTACTTATGCTGCTAAATTCGTTGATCCAAGTTGGGGTTTTGCCATGGGTTGGAACTATGCTTTATTTTGGGTGGTTGTTCTTCCCTTGGAATTGGTGGCATCAGCAATGACAATTGAATTTTGGAATTCAAACATTAATAGTGTAGCTTGGATTGCTATCTTTTACGTATTAATCATTGGATTAAATCTTTATGGAAATAAAGGATTTGGAGAAACAGAATTTATTTCCTCAATTATCAAATTGTTAGGTGTTGTTGGATTTAATATCTTGGCTGTGATTTTGATTTGTGGTGGTGGAGATCAAGGTTATATTGGAGGCAAGAATTGGACTCCACCTTTCAAGACTGGATTTAAAGGAGTTGTTTCTGTATTATTATCCGCTACATATTCACTTGCCGGAACTGAATTGGTGGGGTTAACTACATCTGAATCTGAAGGAAATCCCAGAAAAGTTTTACCCAAGGCGATCAAACAAGTTTTATGGAGAATCTTGATTTTCTATATGTTAACCTTGATGTTGATTGCATTCCTTGTTCCTGCCAATTCTCCAGAATTACTTGATGGTCAAGGTTCTGGCGATGCTTCAGCTTCTCCATTTGTTATTGCCATTAAGGCTGGAGGTATCAAAGTCTTACCTTCGATTTTCAATGTTGTCATTTTGGTGGCCTTATTATCTATTGGGAATTCTGCCGTCTATGGATTCTCAAGAACTATTTTGGCTCTTGGAGAACAAGGTCTTGCACCCAAGATTTTCACTTATGTTGATCGTAAAGGAAGACCACTTGTTGGGATTATTGTTGCTGCTTTTGTTGGGCTATTATCATTTGTTTCCGCTTCCAAAGCTAAAGATCAAGTTTTTGCTTGGTTGGTTTCCTTATCTGGTCTTTCAACCTTGTTCACTTGGGGAAGCATTAATGCTTCTTATATTAGATTTAGACTGGGAATGAAGGATCAAGGAAGATCTTTGGATGAATTACCATACCGTTCAATCACAGGAGTATTGGGGGCATACTATGGTCTAATTATGAATTTTGTTGTGTTGGCACTTCAATTTTGGTTGGCACTTTTCCCCATTGGTCAAAAACCAAGTCCTGTCTTATTCTTTCAAACATATCTTGGTGCCATTATTATTATTGTGTTTTATATTGGTCATAAAGTTGTTACCAGAAACTGGATTGTTCTTATTCGGTCAAAGGATATTGATGTAGATGGAGGTAGAAGAGAAACTGATATTGAACTCATGCGTCAAGAACTTCAAGAAGAAAAGGAGCATCTTAAAGAGCAACCATTATACTATAGAATTTATCAATTCTGGTGTTAGTTACGTTATTTATAGAATGTACACATTAATGACATTATTCTTTGCATTGTAGTAGTTCTCCTTATACATATCTCATTAAATTAGCTCTAGTTTTAAATACCGGTAAGAAATAAACAAGTAAAAGTCAAAATAATTTTTTTTTAAAAGTGTCGACTTTTTGCATCAATCCAGTGATAGTTTACTGAAAAAGTTAAATTTATTTCAACAAGAAATTGCCTGCGTAGCGTAATGGTTAACGCGTTTGACTTCTAATCAAAAGATTCCGGGTTCGACTCCCGGCGTGGGTTCTTTTTTTAGCTTCTGCAGATCAATTACCTGGATTATATGGAGATTATGAAATTAAAACAAGGTCATCACGAATAAATTAAATCTGTCAAAAAAATTTTTTTTTTTGTGTCGTCGCAAGAGAAAAATAAATTTCAACTTTGTTCGTTTCTTTTTTTTAAGAAGCACCTACATGCAGGATTATATTTTCCATCCCATCATTGTTATTACACAATTTGTGGATGATAAAAACAACCCTCACCTTTAGACAACATACATGCACTTACTCAAATCACTTAACCAGTCGAACCGAGATATACGACTTCTATGGAGTTCTGTATTTTTCCGGATGGCCAGTTATGGTCTTACTAACCAAGTTTTGACACTTTATTTGAAGGCAATTAATATTTCTGAAGAACGAATAGGAGTATTTATGACATTGACATTAATTGGTGACACTTTGATTTCATATTTCCTTACTTGGAATGCTGACAAGATTGGAAGAAGAGTTGTGATGATTATTGGTACATTTATGATGTTTGGTTCAGGAATTACCTTTGCTTTAAGTTCTGATTTTTACATCTTGTTATTAGCTGCTATTGTTGGGGTGATTTCCCCCTCAGGTGACGAAACCGGTCCATTTAAATCAGTAGAGGAAGCTTCCATTGCTCATTTAACTCCACATAATCATAGGCCAGAGATATTTGCCTTTCATGGATTATTTGCCACTGCTGGTGCAGCTTTAGGTTCATTAGTGTGTGGAGTTTTAGTTGATTATATGAATGAAACATTGGGATTGGAAATGGAACAATGTTATCGGTATATTTTTGTATTGTATTCGGGGTTTTCTTTGATTAAGTTGATGTTGATGTTATTTTTAAGTAACAAGTGTGAAGTTTATGTTGATAATTTTATTGAAGAACAAGACAAAGATAGTGATGAAGAAACACCATTGCTATCTGATGAATCTGAAGAAATAGCTAGTACTGGGTTATCTAACACTACACGTTATTACTTGCCTCGTTTGTTGGCAATTTTCATGCTTGATTCGTTAGGATATGGATTCATGCCTTCAGCTTGGGTCGTGTATTATTTAAAGATTACCTTGTTGCTAAGTGCCAGTGCATTAGGGGCATTATTCTTCTTTACCAATTCAGTTAATGCAATTTCATCGCTACCATCAGCATATCTTGCCAAATTATTAGGACCAGTCAAGGCGATTTTATTTACCCAAGTTCCTTCAGCAATTTTCTTTTCCATGGTTCCCCTTTTCCATAGTTATTTACCCATAGCTGGGTTATTACTATTATATTATACAACCACCACTATGGATGTTGTTCCTCGTCAAGTCTTGTTGACGTCAATAATGCCCAAAGAAGAAATTACCCGAGTTATGGGAATTGTGAATATTGGCAAAACTTTTGCACGATGTATTGGTCCAATATTTACAGGGAAATTGGCATCACATAATATGTTATATTTTGGATTTTTCATTAATGGAGTTTGTGTGCTTTTTGCTGATATAATTATGGCAACAAACTTCTTGCATTTAGATTCAGAAATTTTACAAAAACAATCTGTGGAACATCATATAGATTAATATTTATAGAATTGAATTGAAAATTATCACAAAAGGAAGAATTGAAGTAAAGTAAGAACACGCACATTTAAATATTTAAAGATCCTGCTTTTCAGTGGCTGGCACTCCAGAAACAGTCTCCTCAACGATTTCAGAAACATCAATTTGATAAGAAGCAAATTTTCTTGCGGAAACTCTTCTTTCAAATAATATATCAAGTTCAGCATAAGTACGATCTTTAGTTTCTGGTAATCTAAAATAAGACCAAATCAAAGTAGGGAAAGCCGTGGCAAACCAAACAAATGCAGTTAACCCCTTTAAATTTGCTGAACCAGGATTAATAAGATAAGGTTCAACAATTTGCGAGATTAATGATACCAAATTATAGGCATTTCTTGCCAAACACACTGATTGAGATCTAATTCTTGTGGCGGAAGTTTCAGCAGTAATCGTGAATGCTAAGGGACCAATTGTCAATGCATAAGTACTAACCCATAACATAGTAAGGGCAGCTTGAGCCCATTTAACCGCTCCATTTGTTTCAGCCGGTTTTGCCAACACACCAATAAGGAATAAGAATAATACCAAGAAGAAATAACCAGTGACATAAATTGATCGTCTACCAAATTTATTTAACAAGAACCATGAACAAACAGTACCACTAAAGGCAATACCAGTAGTACCAAGATTTAATTTGTAAACTTGATCAGAATTTAATCCTGCTTGAGAAAAGAAATAACTGGGAGAATAAGCAAAAGTCGAACCAGAAAGAACTTGACCAGCAAATGAAATACACATGATTTCCGTTCTTCTTAAATTAGTGCCTCTAAAACATTCAGCATAGCCTTTCCAACCGCCTAATTCTTCTCTATTCTTTCTATCTTGTTGAACTTCAATTTCATTAGTTCTAATCATTAATGCTAAAGAATCCTTGGCCTTATGAGCAATACGTTTGGATCCTAACCTTTTTATAGAGTGCTCAGCATCAGCAATTCTCCCTTTTCTAATTAAATACCAAGGAGAATCAGGAGCCAAATATGTTAAAACAAACAAGGGGATAATCCACATCCATTGTAATGCATAAGGGATTTTGTATGACCATTTATTTTCAAGACCAACTAAGCCTTGTAAGACACCAGCAGCTATGAATTGACCGGTAGCCCAATACAAGTTAATAATAGCAGTAAGATAACCTCTTAATACAAGGGGAGTAATTTCTGAGGCATAGGATATACCAATAGTAGCAAAGATTCCCCAGGGAATACCACACAAGACTTGTCCCACAACAAGAACTTCAATTGAAGGAGCAAAGAAAACAATAAAAATGAAAGCCGCCATAAATATTAAACTGATATTAATTACCAATCTATGGCCAAACCTTTCTGCCAAATAACCATTAAAGAAAACCCCAAGAATAGTACCAACAGAAGAAGAAGCACCCAAGGCACTTTGCCATTTAGTACTAATTTCATAATTTGTTTGTCCATTTTCATCAATAGAGGCAACACCAAAAGTCCGTTTAAATTCAGGATAAGCATAAAAAGAACCAGTCAAGATATTATCATAACCTTCCATAACAATAGTAGCTGCCATAACGATAGCCCAAAATATAGCTGGTTTGTGATCACGAAAGGCTTCTTTCAATGTCATTTCATGTTCAGCAGTAGTACCTTGTTTAGCTTGTTCATAAACGTCAATCACCGTCTTACCATCAGGAGATATTTCATTGTCAGACCCTCTTCTTCCAGAAGAGATATCTGAAGCAGCATCTTCCACATGATCTATTTGTGTTGATTTAAGATCAGTACCCATTAATATAGATTTTATTTTCCTGACAAAAATTTTCCGATTCAACGTAGTAGCAAACAGTGAAGCTAGTAAGTTTGTATTGACTATATCAAAACTTGTCATTCAACAAAGGAAGAAATTTCCATTTCCTTTTATATTAAAGAAAATTGGATTTTAAGGTGTTCAAGTAAGTTCTTAAAAAAAAACCAAAAAAAAAATTAACACTGTCATTAATAAATCAAATTATTTTTTTTAAAGCCCAGATCTTTAATCGTATTCACCCGCATTTCCCATTATTCTGTTCCACATATAATTACTAACAATTTTTAAACAATTGTCCATCGTGGGGTAAAAGCAAGTTAATGACACAAGTTATTTTTATTTTCTTTATTTTTTTTTCAAAAATAGTTTCTATTTGGTATTGGATTGCAAAAAACCTTGGAGTGGGGGTGTGTGTAAACATATCAAAGTGGAAATCTACCCAATACCATTCCGAGAACTTTTGAGCAAGGAATGATGTGGTAATTATTCCCCTCGGTCACCTCCATTGTTCAAGGTATCACACATGTGGAGACACAAAAGAAACACAAAACCCCGAAGCCTTGATTTCAAGCATACCTTACATAATGAGCCCTGCGTTAAGTGGATACAAACAATCCAAAAATAAAATTTGCAACAATCAGCCCTCCCCTCCTGATGGTGTATATCCGAGAAATGGAGAAGAATGTATGTAAGGAGTAACTATCCGGGGAAATTATTGTTGGAATTGATCCGGGAGGGAGAATTTTTTGCGAGATCAGTGAAATCTTTGCGAAGTTGTTCACATGGTCTTTTGGTTATAAACGGTGGTGATAATTGTCGCAAAAATTAGTCCTAATTAGGAAGGCGATTTTTGCGACCTTCTTTAAGTTTTTGCGAGATTCAAGAATTATTGCGAGATTGAACTAACAAAATTTTTTGCGAGTTTTTGCGAGTTTTTGCGAAGTTTTTCACATTTTTTGAGTTTTTGCGAGGAATCAAAATAATTTTTGCGAATAGGTTCCTAATTCAATCACCAAAGTTTTGCTTCACTAAAACTAAACTTAACAGATTTTAAATTTTTTGCGAGACGCTCAATAATGATCTTCCCCACCATTTCTTCGGGATGACTTCCAATTCTATCAAGATACGGAAGAGATTTCGGTATAACTCAAAAAAAAACTCCGGTTGCATGTTTTGATCTTTCATATGTACTGTTCTTATATTAATTCCGAAAACACCGTAATACACTTTAGTGAATCTTTATAAAAACAGTCAATTTTTCTTTGAATTATATCTAAAGTTATTCATATAAACCAACACACAACAATGGAACACTATTCTATTGATCGTCACGTTGATTCTGATACCCGATTCACTCGGGGTATGTGGGAATTGAAACATGGAGTTGGTATTGATTGGGCATTGGAAAGTTTTAAAACAGTGATTTCTGATAATCAAATCTACTCCCTTTCAGCAACAAGACGTCTCAAAACAAGAGGTGATACTTTGAATTGTCCTACTATTTCTTCAATCGTGTCTTCACCTCAGGAAGGTATAATTGGTATTGAATCATATCATCATATTTCAACTTACAAAAGCAACAAACAACCTAAATTTTTGAAATACAAACAAGAACAACCAACAGTAAAGATTTTAAGTAATGAAGATGATTCAGTAAACACTTTATATGCTGGTACAGAAACTGTTGCTGAATTAACTTCGAAACCTTTTGGAATTGAATTCAAAGGTGATGGAAAACTATTAACCAAATTAGGTTACAAATCTATTGGGTTTGTTAGAGATACCAGGTTTGAAAAACCTGGTGCCACTGCTGATAAAGCTACCACATATATGACAATTCAACTTCATGTATCTGTTGGGGAAAAATTGTTTGGGTTGGGAGAAAGATTTGGTCCGTTTGTGAAAAATGGTCAACGAGTGGAAATTTGGAATGAAGATGCTGGTACTTCTTCTGAATGGGGTTACAAGTCAATCCCATTTTATCTTTCAAATCGTGGCTATGGTGTATTTGTTGACTCTCCTTCAAATGTTGTTTTTGAACTTCAATCAGAAAGAACAACTAGGGTTAACATAACTGTTCAAGGTGAAGGTATCAAATATTATATTATTCATGGTCCTGATCCAAAATCCATTTTACAAAAATATACCGATCTTACTGGTAAACCAGCATTACCTCCAGCATGGACCTTTGGATTGTGGTTGACAACTTCATTCACTACGGAATACGATATTGATACAGTTAGTTCATTCATTCAAGGTATGAAAGATAGAAATATTCCCTTGTCTTCTTTCCATTTTGATTGTTTTTGGATGAAAGGATTCCAATGGTGTGATTTTGAATTTGATCCAGAATATTTCCCTGATGCTGCAAAATCAATTGGCGAATTAAAGAGAAGATTTGATGTGAAGGTTTGTGTTTGGATAAATTCTTATATTGGTCAAGAATCGAAATTATTTGCTGAAGCTGATGCCAAGGGGTACTTCATTAGATATGTTCCTCAAGTTAATGGAGGTGCTTCCTATCAAACTGATTTATGGCAAGCTGGTATGGGGATTGTTGATTTTACTAACCCCCAAGCTTGTAAATGGTATCAATCTCACCTTGAGAAATTAATTGATATGGGAGTTGATAGTTTCAAAACTGACTTTGGTGAACGTATCCCCATCAAGGACATTCGTTATCATGATGGTTCGGATCCTGTTGCTATGCACAACTACTATACTTTACTTTATAATAAATTGGTTTTTGAAACTCTTGAACAAAAACTTGGCAAGAAAGAAGCGTGTTTGTTTGCTCGTAGTGCTACCGTTGGAGGTCAACAATATCCTGTTCATTGGGGTGGTGATTGTGAATCAAGCTTCGAAGCCATGGCAGAAACTCTTCGAGGAGGATTGAGTCTTTGTCTTAGTGGGTTTGGATTTTGGTCGCATGATATTGGTGGGTTTGAAGGTAATCCAGATCCTGCAATTTATAAACGATGGTGTGCATTTGGGTTATTGAGTTCTCATTCTAGACTTCATGGAAGTACTTCTTATCGAGTACCTTGGAATTTTGATGAAGAGTCAAGTGTAGTTTTGAGTAAATTCACTAAATTGAAATTGTCATTGATGCCTTATATTTATAAATTTGCTATTGAGGCTCACAAGACAGGTATTCCAGTAATGAGGGCTTGTTTGTTGGAATTCCCCCAAGATCCTAATGCTGTGACTGCTGATACCGAATATTTCCTTGGTGATTCATTATTGGTGGCACCAGTATTTACTGGAGATGATGGTAATGTCTCTTATTATGTACCCAAGGGAGACTGGTATGGTTGGTTAGATGGTGAAGTTAGGTCCACAACTTCGGGAGAATGGTTTGATGAAGTTCACGACTACAAGTCTCTCCCATTATTAGTAAGATCGAATTCTATTATTGTAACTGCTGGTCCTTATGCCAATCATAAGAGTACTGTATATGATTGGAATAAGGAATTTATGATTAACATCTATGATATCTCAGAAGTTGGTGTGATTACAGAGATTCCCGATCCTGAGAACCTTGGTGAATTTGCTTGTAAAGTTCATGCTAAAAAGAAACAAGATAATCATGTTGAAATTAAAGTTGAGGGTAAAATTTCAAAACCTTATTATATTAAGGTTTTAGACAGTAGTGATAAAGAGTTGACTGTAGTCAAGGGTGTTGCTAAGGTTCTGGGCAAAGATGAATTGGGTAATACTATTGTAGAAGTTTCTAGTGAAGAGATAGAGTTGAAGTCTTTGTTTAATTAGATGTCTCTCTGTATACAAATATATAACTGTTTTTGGAAGATTTTTAGATTTTTAGATTTTTAAAAACTCCTTTGGATATGCAATTTATTTATTAAAAAAAAAGAAAAGTTCATTCAAAGAAAACGTCAATACGTTTAAAAAAACAAATATTCACCATATTATAAACTTGCTCTATCAAAAGTTTACAAAAAAAAAAAAATAAAACTAAACAAAATGAAGTATGGTTCAATTGAATTAAAGCAGAAAACAGGATAATGAAGCAAATTGTGTAGCAAATTATGTAGCCCAGAATCACCACGAATGAAACTTGGCTTTCCACCAGCATACCAGCTTTAGAAGAGTACATCCAAAGTATAACAAACACACAATGCTGCCAAACAAGCCATCAAACAGCCTTCATTTCCTGATGACGTTTTTTGTTGGACATACATAGGTTGTTGTGGTGGTTGTTGATAATATCCCTGTTGTGGTGGTGGATAACCTTGTTGTTGATAATACCCTTGTTGTGGTGGAGGAGCACCATATCCTCCACCATATCCACCACCATAACCAGGTTGCTGATGGAACCCTCTGTCTTGAGTTTGGGCATTATAGCTAGGTTGTTCTTGTGGAGTATAACCAGCATTTCCTTGAGACCAATTTGGGGGAGCACCCGTTGGTGGAACGTATTCTTGTTTCGACATTAAAATAATGTAGGTAAAATTTGGATTATTGAAAAGTTAATAAGTATTGAATATAATGATATGGAAAATGTAGATTCTTTCTGTAGTTTTATAATCTCTTTAATTTTCAATTGTAGGATAAAAGAGTGTGATTCTATTTTTGTAAACGTTAACCCACATTTTCAGCCTCGTTTTGTTCGTGACGTCTCTTTTTTTTTTTTCCCCTAACGAAAAAAAACAACAAATTCACAGAGTCCACTTAACCTGTAAAACAAATACGTAAACTGTAGATCAGTCTTTTTGTTTAAACTGGAAATTCTCTAGTGAAACAACTGGGGTTTATATCACTACAAGATATTCTTAGATGAAAACTATAGTGTCTCTATTCAAGAATTTGGAAATAACTTAACGATGTAGTTAAAGTTGTTCAGTGACCCTAGGTGGCTATGGACTAGTATTGATCACACATTTATCTTTTCCGGGCCGAGCACGATTTTTGAGTAAAATCTCCCAAGCCATGGTTCCAAGATTTAGATGCAAAATTATTCTGCACATTAATCTACATTAAAGTCTATTTCATACATCATAACAAATTACTTTTTTTAATACAAACACATTAATATAAATATTTAAAACTTGGATTTCTATCTCCAGCATTTATTTGTTCTCTTTCTTCCATGGATGCAAATTCTTGCTTATAAGCATCAGTTTGTTTAAGCTTATTCATTCTCATACAAGTATAGAAATAAGCAAGTGAACAAATAATTGCAAAACATACAGCACCAATACTTGTGGCTAACCCTGGTTTATAAACTGGAGAATCCTTGGCCAAAAAGATAAATGTGGCAATAATACCTCCAATGTTACCAAATCCAATTTGCCAAGCTGTACCAACAGATTTTCTTATATGAGAACCATTATTTAAAGCAGCCCAACAAACAACCAAGGGCATGGCAGTATATAAACCAGAAGCAGCAAGGAAGCAACCGGCATAACGGATCCTAGGAGCTTCAGTAGCACCTAAAACCATGGCAAGACCAGCAATTGCCATAACACAAGCAGCAAGAGCAAAAGGTAATCTCTTTTGAAATTTATCAGAAACAAATGCAGTAATATTAATAAGCCCAAAAGCACAAAGCCAAGGATAAACTGAATGTTGTTGAGCATCAACCGCAGTATAACCCATTTGATTAATAATAGTGGCAGCAAAGTATGCATAACCATATGAAGGAATGATCAATCCAAAATAAGACAATGCTGGTAACCAAATCAACCAATCTTTGAAACATTTGACAACATCCTTTAATTTATTCTTAATTTCGAAAGCAGAAGAAGTACCAGACAAAATTTCCAATTTCTTTTTCAAAAATGCCTGTTCATTTTCATTCAAGAATCTAGCTTCTTCCGGGAAATCAGCAATTAAAAAGAACAAGAGCACTGCACAACCACATGTAACTGCACCTTCAATGATAAAAATCCATCTCCAACTTGATAAACCATGAACCCCATCTAATGCATGAATTTTATAAGCAATAGCACCTGAAGCAGCCCCAGATAAAGCAGTACAAGAAAAGAATGCAGAAAATCTTCTTTGTGATTCACTTTTGGAATAATAAGTTGATAATAAATAGAAAATCGAGGGGAAAGTTGATGCTTCAGTAACCCCAATTAAGAATCGACAAGCAACTAAACCTCCAAAATTTTGCACAAACCCCATACCAATGGATATGGCTCCAAATAACAAAACTAAAACTGACAACCATATGTGTGGTTTAACAAATTTAATGGTATAATTTGCAGCAACTTCAAAAAGAATATAAGGCACAAAGAAAACCGTTAATGCAGTATTATATTGATTACCCACTAAACCTAATTCTGTAGTAAGACCATAAAGATTAGCATTAGAAATATTGACACGATCTAAAAATGAAAGGAAATACAAGAGACAAAATGGAGGAACAACCCAAAGATCAATTTTCCACATGAGTTTCTTTTGATTTATCCCAAGTTCCTCAGCCAACCTATCAACTTGTTCTTCAGGAGAATATTTTTCAACAGCTTCTTCAGTGATGAAATACTCTGGGTCCTTGATAACATCTGGTGAACTGCTTTTAAGAGACATCTTGTTTGTAGTGTTTGATGAAAGAACTTGAAAAATAGAGAGCAAGAAAGGGAAGCAGATGGTATTTATATGTACGTAATTTGCGGAGATAATCTGTACCCTATGACTAACTTAATCTCAGACAAATCAAATGTGTAGCCGCTTTACTTGCCAGTTATATTTTGTGTAATTTTTCATATTGTTTATATGTCCGGTAAAGGAGACATCTGCGGGGACCCACAAAATAAAAAAAAAAGTTCTTATCGAAAGTATTAGTTTCCTCCACTTTTCGGATTAACCTCCACTTTTCCAGATTTCTACATGAACTTGCATAGTTGTAAATATTACAGTGTTGTCACTCTAGTGATCATTTTTTTAATCACCCACCATAGTATTTGCCACTTGTCCGTATTTCTGTCTCTTGTCACAATCGATCTTACTTGGAAACCTCAAAAGTATTTTGTCCTGCAAATTGTCAATGAGTTGATTATGCAATCTGGCACGGCGTTTTCAGTTCTTTTTTTTTATTTTTCCAATTATAATTCTTGGCCGTAGCGGGATCTTTAAACTTTTTTTCAGGCGTATGAATTTTTTTTGTTTATCCGTTGGTCCTACCTTTTTGGAGGATTCTATTGTTGCATATGAATTTCATATCGGGCCGTTTTTTTAGTTGGTCGTAGGATACACCTGTCGACAATAAGCTGAAGTCCGAGAATTATCCGGGCCACAGACTTAGACAGTACTCACTTTAGCAACTTAAAGAGTCATTTGAAACAGCCCCCCTCGTTGACCACAAAATGATATTTACGTTCTTGTGTCACTCTTGATCTATCCAAGCCACTTTAGAGATTTAGACGTTTATACTTGCTTTGTTTCTACAAGGCGGCGGTGGAAGTCAAAACAGCTCCACTTCCGAGTTCCCCACTCTTCACTCGTAAACTCTTGCATCTAAATATTGGAATCAACTTATGTAATAAATATTGTTGCATGAATCTACTGTCAAACCTTAAATATCGAAATAACCGGGACCTCCCATCCCTAGTCCTATCGGTGCCTTTGGAATTGTTAGAGATCAACAGATTATTGCGCTTTTAAAACTCCATATTGCGCGTTGTCAAATTATAGGTATTTTCGAGGAATTTGGTCTGGAACCATTCTCAAATTTACACACCATACCAGACATTACATTTCCTAATTGGGCTGATAAAGTAAAATTGTCGATAAAAAATTTTCTGCCTCATTACATACAGGAAAGTGAAGAGGTGAAGAAATTGCAAAAAAAAAAGAATCGGATGGGGTAGCCAGAGAGAGTAGTTAAGAGCAGTAATTACAGTCTTGAACCAGAACAACTTGTTTGGAATTAGCTTGAATCATATAGTGTACTCTATTGTAAGCTTATGACCAAACTACAAAGAAATATACGCTCCAACAGCTACATTAGTGTTGGAATCAGGATATTTGCCTGTAAATCAACATATAAACCTCTTAAATCTATCCATAAAACAACTTGTCTACTTGAAATATTCATTACTCTTAATATATTAAACCAAATTTACTGATATATGGTACTTAATTCCAGTGTTTTTTGAGTCATGGGATAATTCTTCATTTTATGCCCCTTCCACGTGACAATGTATAGGGTTAGGTATTTCCTAATTAGGTACACATGCTGAAATATTCAATACATAAGCAGAGAAAAACAAAAATCTCAGCACGAAAGTTCCGGGTAACCATTGAAAAATTCACTCGAAAAAAAAAAGAATGCTTTTGATTCTACTCACCACATAGGAAAAAAAAAATCATAAAAAATTTACATACTCTCTTCTTGAAAGTAGTGTAACCTAGAACTATACAATATGTCTGACGTTGAAGAACAATACGAAGAACAACCTCAAGAAGTCGTTCAAGAAGAATTACAATTAGTTGAATTAGCTACTCCTATTCCAACTGAAGTTCAAGAAGCTCAAAGAGAAGTTAAGTTATTCAACAAGTGGTCTTTTGATGAAGTTGAAGTCAGCGATGTTTCCTTAGTTGACTACATTCAAATCAGATCCCCAGTTTTTGTTTCCCACACTGCTGGTAAATACGCTTCCAAGAGATTCAGAAAGGCACAATGTCCTATCGTTGAAAGATTAACCAACTCTTTAATGATGAATGGTAGAAACAACGGTAAGAAATTAAAGGCTGTTAGAATTGTCAAGCACGCTTTAGAAATCATCAACGTCTTAACCGAACAAAACCCAATCCAAGTTTTGGTTGATGCTATTGTTAACTCTGGTGCCAGAGAAGATTCCACCAGAATTGGTTCTTCAGGTACTGTTAGAAGACAAGCTGTTGATGTCTCTCCATTAAGAAGAGTCAACCAAGCTATCGCTTTATTAACTATTGGTGCTAGAGAAGCTTCTTTCAGAAACATCAAGACTATTGCTGAATGTTTAGCTGAAGAATTAATTAACGCTGCTAAGGGTTCTTCTACTTCTTATGCTATCAAGAAGAAGGATGAATTAGAAAGAGTTGCCAAGTCTAACCGTTAAGGAAATATATGGTTTATTTTCATTTATATTTCATTATCATATATATATTAGGATGGGTATGTGTACTTTAATATCGTTTTTTTGAAACCGGTCTAATGTATAAAAAAAATACATATTTTACAAAGTTATTTCTTGTTAGATGCAAAGTCTAAATAAATATATATGTAGAATGTGAATATGCTAAATTCTTATAGGATATACCAATCTCAAGAAGAACCCAGTTGGTGTTTCTTGTAATAATTGATTATACCTATCAATTCTATCTTCTAAAATTTCATCTTCTGTTCCATCTATATCGTCTATCACTTCAGGAAGTTGCTCCGGTTTCAAACTTTCACAAGAACCCTTGACCATATTCAATCTTGTTTCTGATGCAATTAATCTCTTGAATAAAAGTCGTCTAATAAGAAACTCTCTTAATAACAATATCAAAAAGAAACATGATATGAAGCACGTTCCTGCAAAAATTTGAGTATGCAAATATGGTTGATAACCCTTTGTTACCAATGCCAAAGCAATAACTTCAGCAACAAGACAAAAAGGTGCAACAAAAATATTTATACCTGACCATCCAGCAGGAAGTTTTTCAAGATTATCTTCCAAGATATCCGCAAGTAAAGGTTGGGCCATGGATGAACCCACACCAATAAAAAGCCCAATGATTGTACTGAATGCAATTAATGCACCATAGCTTGATGCATTTATCCAAAATGCATAGAGTAAAATACTATTGACCAAACATAATAACCCAGTAAAGTTTGCTCGACCAAGTTTATCAGCTAAAACACCCATACATGGACGACCCACAGTCTGAGCAGCATTCATTACTGAAGTTAATACTGAACCTTGGGAATGACTTAATCCAATCAGGGTAGCAAATGAAGACAAGGAAAATAACATTAAAGTATACCCTGTAAGAGCAATGGCAAACCACAAGGCAAGGAAACATATTCCCCGATTGTTAAACACTTTAGGATCAAATATAAGTTTAACATTTCGTTTAATAAAATCCATACTTAATCCTTCTTTTAATGGCACTGGTTTTTGATTTCTTGGTTTTAAAACAATTGTCACAATTAATGATGCAAATAAAGTAACGAATCCCACCATTCTTAAAGCCCATTTTTGATCACCTGTTTGTTGAATAACTTTATTAATACTCAACGAAAAAACCAACCCACCTAACCCTGCACCTGAAACAACTATACCCATAGAAGTTGCCTTGTGTTTAAGAAACCAAGTAGGTAATACCAAAGTCACGGGAATGAAAAGTAATACAAATGAAACACCAACCACAACACCTTGTGTTAAATATAAATGCCAAAATTTCGTGGCAAATGATGCTAATATATAACCAGCAGTTTGAAGACAAATGCCTACAATACAAACTAATTTAAAACCCAACATTTTATATAATAATGCACCAAAGGGAGATAGAATATTTGCCAAACACATAACTGTACCACCAACCAAGGCAAAGTCATATTTGGAAGCTCCAGGAAACGTATTATCCGAGAGGTAAAAATTTAAAAACACCCCAAACCCGGCACTAGCACCCCAAGTTGAAAACACTGCCAACATACCACAGAAAGCCATTAACCATGCAATACCTTTATCTAAGGGTGGTCCTTGGTCTATTTCTTCTTCTGGTGTTTCAGCTACAATCAGTTTCTTCTTTCCTGACTCTAAGTCAATATTTGATTTGGATTTAGTATGAATACTTTCCCCATCCAACTGACTTGCCAATATATACTCTGGTTCTCCTCTTTCTCGATATTTTTCTTTTTCTGCCTCATCTAGTTGATGATCATCTTTAATAGCACTTATAATTCTATAAAGTTCCGATTGATTAGTTCGTATCCTTGACAATGTATCACGACTAGCCCTCGAGTTTACTGTAGTCAAAGGGTATGGATGTATTGGCGTTATTTCATGGTCTCTATTAGACCTTAAAGAATCACTTCTTTTCGATAGTGAATGAATTTCGTCATCTGACAGTGACATTTTGAATTATTATCAATTATATTAAGGGTAAAGGCGAAAGAAAGAACTAGTCGATTCCCCGAGAACTCACAATAACTCGGCAATTTAAACTGTTTTTATATTTTGGTTATGAGGTATGGGCTCAAAAATATTTGGCTCTAGAAATTATTTTTTTTTGTCTTGATGCAACAGCGGAATAAAGTACCCGCCACAAATGCTTACTAATTAAGTGAGCAATAATTAGATAAGTGGCTGATTACAAAATTATGTTGAACTAATACAAGTGTTCTCTAGATTGTTACCTGTATGTTTTCTGATTACCAGGTTCCTTATTCAAAGATCCAAAGCATTCAGAAAATTTCTCGGAACGTCGATCCGTTAATTCTCCGCATGAGAGGGGCTTTAACTTGGGATTCTAACTAGTTTCGCCGAGGAATCATTAATTATGGTCACTTTGATATATTTTTCTCCTCTTTCTGGCTTTTCCTATTGGACTAGTCCATCTATAGCAATATTACTATTATTTAATTCTAGATAAACTTCTCTACACTAATATATTCATACCATAGTCAAATAATGATTGAAGCTAAATATTAGATTAACTCTACTTATGTTTGACTTTAAAAATACTCCATCTATTACAAACAAATTAAAAAAAAATTCGCTATATAAAACTAAAAAAACAAACTTAACCTCAAGCATAAATATACTTCTCTTCTACACTCTAATTGGATATAATGTTCTCATAATATAAGCCAGAACATTTCTTTCTAATAAACGATTGTATCTTTCAATTCTATCATTTAATATTTCTTCTTCTAATAATTTATCACTTTCTTCAAATGCACTTGCTTTCAAATAACCAGCAGCCGTGGTTGGTCTAATATCTTTGATTTGTTCTTGTGCAGCGATAAGACGTTTCCTAATGATATTACCAATCAAATGTTCACGAACAGGGAAAATCAACAATATACAAGCGAAAAACCCTGCTCCAGCAAAAATTTGGGTATTTAAATATGGTTTTGCATGACCTTCTCTAACCAAGGATAAGGCAATAACTTGAACCACAAGAACAGCAGGAGAAACAAACATATTTAATCCTGACCATCCTGCAGGTAACATTTCTAAATGATCTTCCAAGATATCAGCACATAATGGTTGAGATAAACATGTACCAAACCCAATCATCATACCTGATAAAACACTAAAGGCAATTAATGATCCATAGTTTGTAGCGTTAATCCAGAAAGCCCACATTAAAACCGTACTTATTAACCCAACAATTGCTGCAGTATTGGCACGGCCAATTCTATCAGCAACGGCTCCAATTAAAGGACGCCCAACAACTTGGAATCCATTAAGAATTGCTGTTAAACTTGAACCTTGATGGGCAGTTAATCCCACCAGCATTGCATATGAAGACAACGAGAAAATCATCAATGTATAACCCATAAGCGAAACACCATACCATATGACTAAGAAAATCATACCTGAGTTATTGAATACTCGGAAATCAAACACAATCTTGAATGTATCCTTAATGAATGTTGGTGTTAATGATTCCTTTATAGTTAATTTTGATTTCCGTCTATGTTTCATACCTAAAGCACAAATTAATGTGGCAAATAATACGACAAACCCAACCATTCTAAGGGCCCATTTATGATCACCAGATTTAGCAATTACTTCTTGGATTGAAAGAGCGAAAACTACACCTCCTAAACCAGTACCAGAAACACAAATACCAAAAGCAGTAGCTCTTCTAGTTTTGAACCATTCAGGAAGTACCAATGATGCAGGAATGTATACAAGGACAAAACCAAGTCCTACAAGGACACCTTGAGTTAAATAAAGTTGCCAAATTTTTGTAGAAACTGATGCAAGCATATATCCTAAAGTTTGTAAGACAATAGCCAAACAAAGAGTCAGTTTAAACCCAATAATTTTAACCACAAGGGCAGCTACAGCTGATAAGGCATGACCAAAGAATTTAACAAGACTACCAATCAAGGCAAAATCATACTTAGTAGCTCCCGGAAAAATATTATGGGATAAATAATATCCAAGGAAAACCCCATAACCGGCATTTGCACCCCAAGTACTAAAAGCAGCCAACATGGAACATAAGGCAACAAACCAAGCAAACCCTTTATCTTGAGGAGGAAGTCCTTCTTCTTCTTCTTCCTCAAGCTCTTCTTCTTCCAGTTTACCTTCTTCATAAGTTTTCACCTCTGGTGGTGGAGCAATACCAGCTTCAAGCAGAATCAGGGTAGATCTTCTTTTTCTTATACTACGATTGATTGATTTGTTTAATTCGGTTGAAACAAGAGAAGCAGCAGAACGACCACGTTCAATATATCTTGCTCTGTCTTCTTCATCGGCATCTAATAATCGATCATCTCTAATGGCACTAACCATTGATGATACTTGAGATATACCAGTTAAATTGGAAAATCTTGAACCGGTACTTCTTTGAGATTGATAGGACGAAATTGAATATCTACGTGGTCCAGATGATTGAGGTTGTGGTTCAGGATCTCTTAAAGGTTCAATATATTCTGCACTGCTTCCTTCAGTGGAAGGATCCTTTTGTGAAGAAATTGAATTTCGAGGCAGGATTGATGAATTTGAATCTTGTTGAGGAGACATTTTGTTATTATTGTGAAATATTGTAAGTAAAATATTAGTTAATTTAGTAAGGTTCCTTACTTAAAAGTTGGTCTATAAAATATAATATATCATTTAAAAAAAATTGAATATAATTCTTTTTTAGCAAAAAGGAGAGGGGAATCTACATCTTTATATATGTTCTTGACGTGTTGAAAATAAATATTCTTGAAACAATTCGATGGCTCATGACTGACGCAGTTTAAAGTGTTGCAACCGTGACTCTCTTTTCAAAATAATAAAAATGCCTAAAAAATAAATTAAGTAAATAGACAAAATAAATTATTGTGTTCTTTTTTTTTTCCTTGTTTCTCAGGTGATAAATCCTACTCCTTTTTCTTAATTGGGAAATTGGTTACGAGGTTACAACAATAAATAGTCTTGTTAAGGAGTTTTTTTATCCCTTATAATGTGTTTTCTGACATAGCCTTTAAATCCTCCCTTGTGCCCCAAACTCACCCCACTGGGGGTGTGTTTGTGGGAATAAGGTTTAAATACACTTTTATTTATCTTTGTAACTAAGTTTATTATCTAACATGAGCATCATGAGCATATTGTTTTGAAAGATGATTTCACCTCGCTTACATGTGGGCTTAATAATTTAGCCTCTTCTTCATCCCCCCTTTTTCCGTGGATGTGAATCATTCAAAAGAAATTGTTGTCTTGAGATCTTTAAGTCGAACGGAAAAATCACCCGATCATTGGAACACACGGGCAAAAAAAAGGATGTTACACTTGTATTTTTTAGCTACGTCAACACGGTTAGAAATGAAATGAAAAATTTTTCCTTAAAATCTAGACATTCTTTACATGTTTCAGAAAATGTGAATGTTTTCTTTTTTTTTTAAGGTTTCTATGCATGAGTGTAATTCCATTCATGTCGTCGGAAAATCACATGGAATGAGAGATCAAACCGCCTTTCAATAGTTTAAATTGTTATTCCGTGTTTTATTCTATTTATAACTCTGTTCTTTTCTTTTCTTTTCTTTTCTTTAAAAGATACACACGTTTGTGATTTTTTGGTTGTCTTGGAGAATTGGTTGTCATGATTTGTAGAAGTTTTCCATGACGTTTCTTAGTTTTTTTTTTAAAAAAAATAATTTCTTCGCTTTTTTTATTCTTGGAAACTGAAAAAAAAGACAAACCAAGCCGCAGTCAAACAATCACGTGAACGGATTTGTGGAAATGAATTTTTTTTCCTTCGCTGATTCTCCAGATAGATTTCATATCAGCGAGCGGCGGCGTTAATAGGTAATAATTCTACCACATATTTTGGAAAGTTCACGATTACATTATTACATTGTAAAAAAAATGTCAGGAGCATCTGATTTTTTAAGTAAAGGGATTGATTTAGTTCAAAAGGCAATTGATGCCGATACAGCCACTCGATATGAAGAAGCATATAAATTATATTATAATGGATTAGATTATTTAATGTTGGCAATAAAATACGAAAAAAATCCTAAATCGAAAGAATTAGTTAAATCTAAGTTCACCGAGTATTTAACTAGAGCAGAACAATTAAAAGATCATTTAGAAAAGCAACAAAATAAATCAAATTCCGCTGAAGGGTCAGTGAATGGATCTACCAAGGCAGCTAAAAAGGATGGAAGTGCCAGTGGAGGAGATGAAGATGATGCTGATACAAAGAAATTACGGGGTGCTTTAGCTGGAGCTATTCTTTCTGAGAAACCAAATGTTAGTTGGTCAGATATTGCTGGTTTAGATGGGGCTAAGGAAGCATTAAAGGAAGCAGTTATTTTGCCAGTTAAATTTCCTCAATTGTTTGTTGGCAATAGAAAACCTACTTCAGGGATATTATTATATGGTCCTCCGGGTACGGGTAAATCTTATTTAGCCAAAGCTGTTGCTACTGAAGCCAATTCAACATTTTTCAGTGTTTCTTCTTCCGATTTAGTTTCTAAATGGATGGGGGAATCAGAAAGATTAGTTAAACAATTATTTACCATGGCACGAGAAAATAAACCTTCGATTATATTTATAGATGAAGTTGATGCTTTATGTGGTCCCAGAGGTGAAGGAGAAAGTGAAGCTTCAAGAAGAATTAAAACAGAATTATTAGTTCAAATGAATGGGGTTGGTAATGATTCTCAAGGGGTTTTGGTATTAGGAGCAACAAATATTCCTTGGCAATTAGATGCTGCAGTTAGACGTAGATTTGAACGAAGAATATATATTCCATTACCTGATGTTGAAGCAAGAACAAGAATGTTTGAAATTAATATTGGAGAAGTTCCTTGTGAATGTACCCCACATGATTTAAGAACCTTAGCAGAAATGACTGATGGGTATTCTGGACATGATATTGCAGTTTGCGTTCGAGATGCATTAATGCAACCTATACGTAAGATTCAACAAGCAACACATTTTAAACCAGTTATTGATGAAGAAGATGGTAATGAAAAATTCACTCCTTGTTCACCAGGAGATGTTGGAGCTCGGGAAATGAATTGGATGGATATTGGTACTAACGAATTGAAAGAACCACCTTTAACTGTAAAAGATTTTATTAAAGCAGTAAAAAATAATAGACCTACAGTTAATGAAGCGGATATTGCTCAACATGTTAAATTTACTGATGATTTTGGACAAGAGGGGAATTAGTGTAGTAGTAGTAGTAGTAGTAGCATACAATTCAATTCTTTTTATGTAAAATTATATAGTTATACAAAGTTAGTACAGTTTCTATCGTTGTCTATAACGATTTGATTTATGGTTGTTAAATCTTATTGGGGATCTTGACCTTTCTCTTTGTCTTAATTTATCAGCGAAAAGATCTTCTTCGTTATCAAACTCTTCCGATCTTGCTGAAGATTCTCGAGATTTTCTATTTTCAATAAATGTTAATCTATCAGCAAAAAGATCTTCTTCTTCTTGTTCGTGTTGTTCGTGTTGTTCATGTTGTTTCTGGTCTCTTCTTCTTCTATGTTTTAATCTGTAAGGTTTCCTTTCAGGTTCACCGTGAATCAAATAATATCTTGAATATTGTGCAGCATTTTTAACTTTTCTATCCAGTTGAAATGATTGTCTTGTATAAAGAACAACTGAAGATTCATCTTCTTCCATAGCTGAACCTGCAGTAGTGGTAGCAGGAGTGATAGGGCTATCTTCTACACTCTCTTCATTAATTCCCAATCTATTAGCGAGACTTTGATGTTTACGAAATTGAATCACTGGTGTATAAGGTTTTGATTCTCGTAATTGAATTATATTATTTATATATTGTCCATTATCAAAGGAAATTTCAGGTTGTTGATCAATATCAATTAAGTCAGGATTACCTTGGGTAATTGAAATCTTTTGTAATGCCTTGGCACTTTGTTCATGAGTATCGAATCTTATATTTATTGAAGAATCATTAATCCATTCAATTTTAAATTGAATTTGTTCATCAAATGGAAGTGGGTCGTAAGTTACTTGCTTAGATCCGTCTTCATTAGTTTCTTCAATAACTTTGTAGTTTAAATAATAATCAATAAATGCTTTAATATCATCTGTGGATAAACTATCAACACCTTGAATATAAATTGCCTCTGGTCGAATTATTTCTGTTTGTCCATTAACATTAACTTCAACAGATTGTTGTTTTAATTTTTCTTCACGTTCTTTTTCAACATCAAGAGTTCGAGTTAAGAACCCTCCATATGGAGCGATTTCTGGTTCAAGAGACATATCCGAATACCTGAACAAACGGACGATGTTTAGTTCCAGACCAAAAAGAAAGAAAAAAAAAAAGAAAAAGAGTAAAGAGGTTAGGTAGCGCAGTCACACTATGAAGTATATTACAAATACACAGAATACTATACAAAAGTATCAATCAGTTTCCATTTGGAGTGAATTTCCATTCTCTTCTCCATTTTGTTGTTGTTTAGACGCTATTTGTTGTTCCTGTTGTTGTTGCTGTTGTTGTTGTTGTTCCTGTTGTTGTTCCTGTACTTGTTCCTGTGCTTGTTCCTGTTCTTGTTTAACTTCTCTTATAAAAAGTACGTTGTTACATCTAATAAAAATCTCTCCAATTAGCTCCTCTCTTTTCTTTTCCTCTTCATATATGATTTCATAAGTTTGATCTAATTGTAAATTCATATAATTATCTATAGATATTAAATTTCCTCTATATTCTGTTTTGTTCCATTTAAGACGAACAACTATTTGTTTACCAATTAAGGATTTAAGAAATGGTTTGGGATTTATAGGTTGGAACTAGGAGTGTGTTAGTATAAGACCGTGTTAAAGTGATAATAGTAAATTACATACGGTTGACATGTTTGTTTGGGTTTAGTTGTTTCTCATACGTGTTTTGCTCTTCCTTCTTTTCAGTTTGAAATTTTGTATGGGTTTTTTTTTTTTAACAACGCGGAAACTTGACAACAATATTAAAATTAGAATCCCCACCACGTCAACACCTTGTTCCCCAACAATGCAGAATCTAACTCAAGTGTTTCTAATTGGTGGTCTTGTTCGGTTCTTGATCCCCTCAATCCTCCCCCTGGTTGTTCAAATTCTTGGATCTACAGTTGAATTGTCAACCCCAATAAATTCATATAAATCATTACAAGAAGCATTTTATTATTTACAACAAGGAATTGATTTATATGATGGAGGATTCAATCATCATCCTCCCTTGTTGGTTGTTATTTTCTCAATATTTGATTCATTACCTTTTAAAGAACTTATCTTCAATTTAATCTATACATTAACCGATTTATTTATTGCTTCAAGATTAATTAAAATTAACAAATGGTATAATTTTTATTCTTCTAAAAGATACAATAAAAAGAATGATGGGTTTCCTGATGATATAATTGCTAGTTTTTACCTTTTCAATCCATTAATTGTATTAACCAACTTATCCCATTCTACAATTGTTTTCAGTTGGTTCTTCATAATAGAATCTATTTATCAAATTATATTCACAAGTAATATCCCCAGATCGATGATTTCCTTAGGAATTGCCAGTTATCTTTCATTTAACCCAATATATTTATTCCCACCAATTATAGCATTTGCTCATACTCATGCTAGTAAAAATATTGATAAAGTTTATGTTATGGGATTTGCATTTTTCTTTTCCACAATTGCGTTGTTAATTATGTCATCATTTATATGTGTTTCCCTGTGGAAATTTCTTGATCAATGTTATTTAACAATTATTTTATTAAAGAAAATTACTCCCAATGTTGGATTATGGTGGTATATCTTTACCGAAATGTTTGAATTTTTCACTCCTTTATATCTTGGTTTATTTAATATTTATTCTTGGGTTTATGTATTACCTATAACTATTAGATTATTTCAATTCAAATCAAATAAAAAACTTGGAGATTCATTTTTAGCTATAGTTTTGGTTTATATTTGGATATCATTTACTAAATCATATCCAACAATTGGAGATTTAGGATTTGCCTTGTCAATTTTACCAATTTTTAAATGGACAATTTTCCCATATTGTAAATATACCTATATTATTGGATTGACTTCATTGGTTTGCTTATTATTGTTTCCAATTTTTTACTATTGTTGGATTGTATTAGGTAATGGGAATTCAAATTTCTTTTATAGTATAAGTTTAATTTGGGGAGTTGTTCATGTATTAATTATAATGGATTTATTATGGGGGAAATTAATATTTGATTATAGTTTAGATAATAAAATTGAAGACAAGGACATCAACAAATTAAACTTGGCTCAGATTTAGTTTATATTGTGTTTATAGTAATAAATAGTGTACTAAATATAAGTAAATCTATAGTTATACAATTAAAATATAATAACAAACTCATTCAGAGAGTTCTTGCCTAACTAATGTAATATTAATCTAAGCTACTTGGTCATATTAACAACCGGTAGCGCCATTATCACGTGATATAAAATCTTCCAATCAAGTGTTACGAATTTTCTATTTAGTAACCAAATGTAGTTAACTTAGAGAAAAAAAAAACCTCAGTGAAAATTATTCGAGTTGAATTCTTTACACCCTTACGTCAGGCTCTATTATGTTATCCCGTACTTCAGTTCGTGCCTATAGTTCAGCACTTAAAGTTGCTGCCAGAGATTCAACTTCTGAATTAACCAATCTTTCCGTTGTTGTTAACAATGCTGGTTCTAAATCTGGTAACAAATCAGGGTTATCTCATTTATTATCCAAATATACCTTTTTAAATACTCAATCTAAATCGGCATTAAGATTTACTAGAGAATCTGAATTATTGGGTGCTGTTTTCTCCAGTAAAGTTACTAGAGATTCTTTAATTTTAAATACTCAATTTTTAAAATCTGATTTACCATATTTTGTTGAAGCATTAAGTAATGTATTAACTACTACTCAATTTAGACCTCATGAATTCAATGAAGTTGTTTTACCAAGTGCCAAGGCTGAATATCAAGCTTCTAAATCAGATAACGCTTTTACTGCATTGGAAGAATTACATGGTATATCTTTTAAAAAGGGATTAGGTAATCCATTGTTGTACGATGGTACTAGTCCAATTACTCATGAAGAAGTTGTTGAATTTGCTAAACAATCATTCAAGAGTGGTAATGTATCTGTTTTAGCTGATGGTGCTAACAAGGAAGATTTATTGGGATTTGTTCAAGAATCTTTATTCACTCAATTACCTGCAGGTGCAAGTGAAGTTGCTCCAGTTGAAATTTTCAAAGGTAAAGAATCAAGAATTAGAGCTAGTGGTAAATCATTTGCCTTGATTGGTGTTCCAATTAAACCAGCTGATTTCGGTAAATATGAAGTTTTATCAGCAGCAATTGGTTCTTCGTTATTACCAGCTACCAACACTCCATTATCTAAAGTTGGTGGTTCTTCTATTGTTTATAAATACCAAGATGCCGGATTATTTGTTGTTTCTGTTTCTGGTACTGGTGAACAAGTAGCTCAAGGAATTAAACAAGCCAAGAAGATTGTTGATTCTATTGCTAATAGTGAATTAACCAAGGCTGTTAAATCTGCTGAATTGGCTGTAGCATTACAAAAATCAGACATTACTAGTCAAGCCGATGTTAAAGTTGAAGTTGGTCAAGCTACATTAGGTGATTTTAATTACGTTGCTATTGGTGATGTTGATGTTTTACCATATGCTAGTGATTTATAAATAGTTTAGCCCTTATACATATTTAACAATATATAAAATAGTAATATCTTGATTGTGTGTGTGTATATGTGGTTGTAGAAGTATAGTTCCAAGAGTCGTGTACTTTGACAAGAGTTGGCAAAGAGATGTTTTTTTTGGAATTTTTTCAGATGGGGGACATCAACAAAGTAGCCCATAATACAACAACATGTCAGACTACGAAGATAATGCATTTAATGAAGGGATAGAAAATTATGAAGATTTTGATCAACCTGATCATTTTTCCGATGAAGAATTCCAAGAACCAGAACAACATAATGGAAACGAACCTCAAGATCTTAAAGCTGCGGATGGTAGAACTATAGTTAATGGAGGATTTGGACCTGAAGATGCCAATGTCGCTACTGCATTACAACAAACGAGACAGAAAACTGCCAAGGAATTATCCATTCCTAAGGAGAAAAGAACTACTACTCCATATATGACTAAATATGAACGAGCTAGAATCTTGGGAACAAGAGCACTTCAAATATCTTTAAATGCTCCTGTATTGGTTGATATTGAAGGGGAGACTGATCCTTTACAAATTGCTATGAAAGAATTGGCTCAAAGAAAAGTCCCTTTGGTTATAAGAAGATATTTACCCGATGGATCGTACGAAGATTGGGGATGTGATGAATTGATTGTGGAACAGTAATAGAGAAGTTTGTGTATATTTTAGTTTAGTTTAGTTTATATAAGCATCCAACCATTTTGATGCTAGAAAAACTTGTTTACCATTGAGTTGTTGTTGAATAAATCCTTGAACTAATTGATCAAACGTTGCTCTTGACAATCGATGATCACCTGAACCAATATCTCCTAATTGAACTGAACAACATGCTTCTTTAAATTCTTGTAAATCAATTATTAACTCAGTTTCTAAATTATCCTCTTGAGTAAATGTTTTAAGTGCTTCATAAATCACTGACCGATCTTCAAATTTCAGTAATTCTTTAGCCATAATATTCAGAAATTGCGTGAAATTTATTCCTGTGTTGTTAGAATTTGTTTCAAGTTGTAACATACTATTTAATTGTTCTTCGCCTGGTGGTGGTAATCCCAATGTACCATATAACTTTCGTAAATCTTCTTTTGTAATTATTGAATCTTTGGAATCTCCATCAATTAATGTAAATGCATTTCTTAGTTGAGTCTTTTGATTGGCAGTAAGTGAATTTAAATGCAGCATTATTGTGTATTGTGGTGTACTGTATTGACGTGTATGGTGTTTTGTTGACAAAAAAAAAAACTCCATCCAATTTGTTTACATTTTTCAACCACAACGGGCCAAATGGAAGGAAACCTATATAACCAACCAGTTGTTATTGACAATGGTTCAGGAAATATCAAAGCAGGTTTTGCTGGTGAAGATCAACCTAAAACATATGCCTCGGCTATAATTGGTCGACCCAAGTATCAAAAAATTATGGCCGGTTCCATATTATCTTCAGAAGATACTACGACCAAGGAAGAATTATTTGTTGGTGATTTAGCCCAACAAAATAGAGGATTATTAAAATTGTCATACCCCATTGAACATGGCATTGTTAATAGTTGGTCAGATATGGAAAAATTATGGTATAATGTATATACACAAGATTTACATACCAATAGTGAAGAACATCCTTTACTTATTACTGAAGCTCCTTTAAACCCCAGGTCAAATAGAAATAAAATGTGTCAAATCCTCTTTGAACTGTTTAATGTTCCTTGTATATATGTATCTATACAAGCAGTATTGGCATTGTATGCTTCAGGTAGAACTACTGGTGTTGTTATAGATAGTGGAGATGGGGTAAGTCATGTTGTACCTGTATATGAAGGGTTTTCGTTACCAACGTCAATTAAAAGAATGGATGTTGCCGGAAGAGATATAACTGAGAATTTATCATTTAATCTTAGACGGATGTCAGGAATAAATTTACAAAGTAGTTCAGAATTAGAAATTGTAAGATCAATTAAAGAATCTTGTTGTTTTATATCTAAAGATCCAACTAGAGATGAAAAATTATATCGAGTACATTATACAAGTACTGGTGGAAGTGGTAGTAGTGACCTCTTTACTTCATATAAATTACCTGATGGTCATAATATTGAATTAGGTGTGGAAAGATTTCGAGCTCCAGAAATCCTATTTAATCCTCAATTAATAGGTAATGAATCTCCTGGAATCCACGAATTAACTTCATTGGCTATATCTAAAACCGATTTAGATTTACGACCAATCTTGTATCAGAATATAATACTTTCAGGAGGTAATACGTTGTTACCAAATTTTGGTGATCGTTTATTAAGAGAATTAAAGAATTTACAAAGTCAACAAGACAGTTCCAATATATGGAATAAATTATCTCATGATTCAACGTATGATACAAAAATGAAATTAAAGATATTTGCTCCTCCAGAAAGAAAATATTCCACATGGATTGGTGGTTCAATATTAGCAGGATTATCCACTTTTAAAAAAATGTGGGTAACTTCACAAGAATATCATGAAAATCCCGAATTGATACATACAAAATGTCTCTAGATACAATAATATCTATCACCAAAATCACCTAATCCAGGGACAATATATTTATCTTCATCCAACTTTTCATCAATACCACCCGTAATAATTTTAACATCAGGATATTTATCATGAAATGCTTTAATACCTTCAGGAGCAGCCAATAAATTTAAAAAGAAAATTTGTTCCAGTTTAACTCCACGAGACAACAAAACTTCCACCGCCATCATTGCTGAACCACCAGTAGCCAACATTGGATCTAACAAGAAAATAAATCGATCTTGAATATCATCAGGTAGTTTTTCATAGAATAATTTAGGTAATGCGGTCTCTTCATCACGTTGAATTAATATTTTCCCAATTCTAACTGAACGACAACAATCTCTTAATCCCATTTCCATAGATTCTCCTGCTCTAACAATAGAAACCCCACATATTTTACCCAAGAACTTTGCACCTGTATATTCATGACCTCCATGGCATTTTATAATTGCTTCTTCAACAGGTAATTGATTTAATCCTTCTTCAACTAATAAACGAATTATTCTATCAGCATAAAAGACAAAATCGCTTCGTTTGGTTCGTTGATCACGAATAATTGAATATAATCCAATCAATTGGTTAGTTTGAGGAAGTAATATAACATTTTTATCAACTTCTTTAGCTTGTGACATAGTTGTATGAGTATATTTCTTATCTGATTTACAGTAAGATCTTGTGTTTTTTTTTTTTTTTTGAGATGTGGGTGAATTGAGATTTTGACTACAATTGTGTATATATAGTACAAGATTATATTTTTTAAACCTATACAATTATCTATTCTTCTTGAGGTTTTACAAATGGATTATCAATAATTTCAAATCCATTAACTGGAGAAATTGTTAATAATGATGTACATCTAACCACAACTAACCCAAGATCGCGTGTTTCCTTAGTTAATATAGTATCATCTTCAGGATCTAAACAATTATGTTAGTAAATACTTCAATTAGTCAACTATTCAATTATAATACACACCTCTAAGTTGTTCTTTTACATTTTCTAATACTAAATTCATTAATTGATCAAAACCCTTAAGAATCCCAGTGATTTGTCTACCTCCAACAAATTTAACTTTGATTTCTTGATCTTTATATTTGTTTAAATCTAAAATAGCTTCTCTTTTAGGTCCTTCTTGTTTAGTTTGGTTATTTCTTCTTCTGTGTTGTTGTCTATGATTTTCCTGCTGTTGTTGTTGTTGTTGTTGTTGTTGTCCTTGTTGCGGCTGTTGCGATTGTTGCTATATCATTAGTTAGTATGGAATCGTTCGAAACACTCTCTTCAAGACATACTTCTGACATTGTGGTATGTATTGGTTTAATCTTACAATTGTTGTGATATCCTTGACATCCATCAACAACTTTTTTTTTGTAGAGGTAGTGCGTGAACAAAGGTGAAATTTTTCACTTACAACTAATACTACACCATATCACAATGATATACTATTTACAAAATGACTATGC
>PPUV02000054.1:0-70650 GCA_002911495.2 Spathaspora sp. UFMG-CM-Y285 | reverse complement strand
ATTTAGTATTTAGTGTATATAGACACTGTGTAATCCAACTACGTCATTGTGGGTCAATTTTTCAATAATTAATAAAAAGGTCAATCCCTCTGCCCCCCCTCCCCCTCCCCCATAGTATAGTTTACAGGTTTGGTATTAAACAATAAAAAGGTTTGAATAAAATATTCTTATTGTTTTTCAGTCTGGGCCATACACTTTTTTCTTTTCTATTCTTTTTTTTTTTTTTTTTTTTACACTTTTAAAAACAAAAAAAAAAAAAAAAAAACAAAAAAAAAAAAACAATTTTCCTTTTAAATTTAAAAAACAACCAAAAAAAAAAAAAAAACACATACACACAGGACAAAAGGGGATAGAGACAACAACAACAACAACAAGAAAGTTAAAGGAATCTAATCATATAGAATAGACATATACATTAACATCAGTAGACAATTACATTTACTCATTGATACACACACATTGATATACACACATTGATATACACACATTGATACACACAAACATATACATATACATATACATATACACAGTCACATACACAGTCACATACACAGACACATATACATACACACACACACCTTATCCTTTGAGTAAATATGAATGACAATCAACAATTATTCATTCAATCTCTTGCTAAAAGGATTGAATCCTTACTTCCCAATAGAACAGGTCATCTGACTCAAGAAGTTGAATTAAACAGTCAATTCATCACCACTAAACGTATCTTGCTACAAAATCATCAACAATATCCTTCAATTATAACATTTATATTCACCAGTTTTGCTCATATTTTAGAATCAATTAATCAAGAAAGTCAACATACAAAACTTCGATTTCGTGATGATAAATCTCGAGGAAGTACATTAATTATTTGTAAATTACTTCTGGAAATCTTACAAAAATCTTGGAATAGAAATATTAAGATTGATGATAAAGATACTTTAAGTAATTATTCAAGATTTTATTATTATGATGCTCCTAATTCTCTTAATCCTCAATTAATTGGTACTTTACTTGATACATTTGCTAATTTACTTAGTTCTGGTGTTGTTAAAAAGGTACTTCTGTTGGTAAGAAATGAACAATCAATGACAACAATGGCAATTGCTAAAGATGAACAAGATATTCAACGTGAAGATCAACCAATGACTGATGAAGAACTTGTGGCATTAAGTATTGTGGATATTGATTCATATATTGAAAATATATTACGATATATCGCTACTGCTAATCCTGATGATTATTATGATTATATATATCAAAAATTATTTCGATATTCTAGAAATGATGAAACTATCCCTTTACCTATATTACAAAAGTATTCCCCCTTAGTTAAATTTATGTTTTTCAGTCAAGAGAATTCTGAACGAATATCTGAAGATGCTATAAATGCTATACCATTTATTAAATCAAATACTTGGAGACAAGTATTTTTATTCTTTTTATCATATACAATTAAAGATCAAACATTTTCTCGACCTAAAGATTATCAAGGAATAGTTGATCCTGCTAATATAAGATATGCCAATAATTTACGTAATTTATTTGATGCTACAGCTACAGCATTTGATGATTCTATTACTTCAGTTACTTGTGCTTCCTTTGTATTAACATGGTATTTAATTTTATGTCTTGATGATTTTATTGAAATTAATACTGGGAGACCAATTAATAAATTGAAATTAACCTTTAATAAACGAGTAAGATATATTATGTCAATATTAAGAGATTCAGCTAATGGAACTAATTTAGAAAGTTTTGATGCTTTAATTAATATCTTTCATTTAGGTACAAGATTACATGGTCATAATATATCAGATCATCCAGTATTAATATTTAGTACGAAATTCCTTGATCAAACTTATCGAAATTTACTTAAATTTGGCGAGATTCATCATGATGAATTGATAACTGACGATGAATTATTAGTTAAATATGAATATTTAACAGTAAATTTCTATATCGCTGCTGTATTATTACGTCCTGAACGATATATCAAGATTATTGTTGATAATTTTAATTCTAATCAAGAAGAATTACGTGAAGCAAAAATATTAGTGAAAATAATTAAAGGATTAAGTGAAATTGAAACTGGTACTCAAGTATTTTATAACCTTCTAAATCAAATGCTTGATCCATTAACTTCATTAATTTATGGTTCTCTTAAAATGTTACATCAATATGATTTAACTCATCCTCAACATCAACAACATTGTTCAACCCCAATAACTGATTCAACATTGTTTTCAGATGTTGCATCAATTGAATGTGGTCAAGGATTACAAGAAATTACTAATCATGTGTTTTCCACGAAAAGAACTAATCTTGATCATTATATTCAAGAAGTTTTATTAGAACATTCAGAATCTTCTTCATCAAATAAATCAGTAAAACTTGCTCAAAGTTCAAGTTCAATGTCAACTCATTCTGCATATAAATTTCGATTAGTTGTTGGAGCAGAAGAATTGTTATCAGATATTTTTCGAATCTTTTGTGCTGCTCCAGAATTGTACTTTAACGATATGGAATTAATGAATGATGAAAATTTACAAACTAAAGATTATGATAAATTAATTGAAGATATTATACAATTTTGTTATCAAATTGAAATACCCTTAAGATATGCCTTTCGTGGGAAAACATATATCCAAGGAAACACACGATTATTTGATTCTGCTCGTGATTTAACTATAATGTTGGTTACTAAAAACACCAAAATTGAATTAAATTATACAACATTATCAGCATTTGCCAATTTTTTCATTGTCAATTGTATAGTGGAATCGATTTGTGAAACATGTTTAAGTCTTAATTTAACTGATTCTAAATTTAAAGCTTGTTTTTTGTTTTTAAATGATGTATTGAATAGAAGAAATCAATTTGCTGATATTCTTACAACAAATGAAGTCATTACTAAACAAGCTACTAAGGAACTGTTTGTATCATTTGGTGGAGTTCTTCATGCCGTGGAAAAAGTATTACTTCTTTCTGTTTGTACTCATGATATTCAATTTTATAATTATGCTAAAGAAGGTATGAAATGGTATATCAATGAAATGACTACTCATCATCAATTATACAAGAATATAGGTGTGGATGAAAATTTACTACAAACATTTGTTAAACTTTCTCAAGATGTTTCCGTGTTTACTGGATTTATCTCCTTACATAAACGACATCGAACAATACTACGAGAAGCAAAACCAACAAAATCATTATTTCAAGTATGGGTATTAATTTATTATCGCTGGTTACTGATTCTTGAAAATAAACCAAGTATAATTAATGAAGAAAATCTTATATTCCGTCATTTCACAGGATTTCTCGTATCAACTTCAGGATGTTTTATGAGTTCTGGTAAAGAAATTACCGACAAATCAGCAACTTATATGTCAGAATTCTTTGATAAATGTGTTGGATTATTAAATTCTCTGGATTTAGTTGTTCGTGTCATTATTAAAGATACATTATCTAATGAATCACATTCTGATGTCTATCATTTAATAGCAACTAAACTAATGACTATGGCAAATAATTATGCTGAAAAACAAATTGTTACTGATGAAGGTGTTGTATTTGTTGAACAAGCCATGGTAATAATGACCCTGATGGTTGGTGTACGTAATGATGGTACATTACTATTAGCAGCTTTATTACCCAATATTTGTGATTTTTTCATTCGATTTATTAATAAAGTGGATAATGCCAGTGATAAATTACGTTTAAAGCTTCGATTTTGTAAATTAGGAACAAGTTTAGAACTGGATCGATCAAGTTGTGGATTAAATGGAGCATACAAATTACGAAACTTTTATGCTAAAGCTACATTGGAATGGCTTGAAGATGCTGTGTTTTATGAAGAAAAACGACAACTGGATATTGAAGACACTGATTCTCTTGTAGTTAAAGAACTGGAGATTGCTTATTTAAGTATGGATTTAGCAGTCCAATCATCAAAATGTCTTCGAGGACAATTGGAAAATTTAGTATTGGAAATACCTGAAGGAATAAGAGATAATGATACTAACAAATATAAAGATTTAGCATTTGGTAATTATTTTTCATTATTTTATAAAATTATTCAAAAACATTCTGGTATGAATTTATCCAATAATAAATCTCGACATAAATTACATCAAATTAGTGAAAATATCTTAGCATGTATTACAAATTTACTTCAATATGATTCAGATATTGGTATGCAGTTTGTATTACCTATGGGATATCATGAATCAACAAAAGTAAGAGCAATTTTCTTGAATGTATTTGCCAATATGTTATCCAGTAAAACTATTAGAGGTACTCGTCAAGAATATCCTGATGAAATAATTGAAGAATTGACAAAACAAACTGAGATTTTTGGAGCTATTGCTGAATCAGCATCAAGTTTAGAACATAATTTATTGGCCAGTTCATTGTTTGGAATATTTTGTTATAGTGGACGATTAAATGAATTGTTTAAAGTATTGTTAATTGATGAAATATCTAATTTAACTAGAAGTACTGACTTATTTCGCCGAAATTCAACATTAACACGATTACTTTTTAATTTTACTCAAGATTATGGATTGGATTATTTGAATAGTACATTACGACCAATAATTGAAGAACTTGTAGATAATCAAGTGATTTTTGAAGTGGAAAAGACTGAAACGATAAATGTTGATTTATTTTTCAACTATTTTAATAAATTAGTTGACCTGATTGTTAGTTCAGAACATCTATTACCTGCCAGTTTTAAATTTGTCTGTGGTGAGATTTCTCGTGCTGTGGAAGACAAATTTAAAGATGCTTCAATAATTGCGATTGGAAGTTTTATGTTTTTAAGATATTTATGTCCAGCAATCATATCTCCAGAACAATTTTTCAAAATCCCAATAAATCATGTTAAAGTTAAACGAAGTCTTATGCAATTAGTTAAAGTATTACAAAATATGGCTAATGGAACAATAACCCTGATTAAATGGCCAGCTTTAACATCAAGAATGGATGAATTACTTCATATTAATACCAAGATTTATGATTTCCTTTCAAGAATAAGTAGTGAATCTATAAATGAATATCCATTTCAACGACTGGTGGAAAGACCCATGGCGGAATTACGATACTTGCATAAATTCATTTATGTTTATTTTGTTCAAATTAGAATTCAATTCATATTAGCTAAAAGTTCATTCACTGTGAAAACTTTACATGATCGAGTGGAAAAGTTTAAAATATTTGATAAAACTTGTATGAAATTAGGTCAACCTAAACCTAGTGTTAAATTACAAATCAATTCCACTTTGAAGATGTTGGACCCTAGTACTAATGGTGAAAGTAGTAGTCTTAAATTCAATGATTTCATGACGAAAATGAGTTTAAAATATGCTGAAACATGTGATGGATCAAGTGATGTAATTCATTCATCAATTTTTAAAGATGGAACACCTGTGGTTGTGGTAAACTTCAAAAAGGTTAAACAACGTCCTAATGATGTGGATTATTTAGTATATAAGCTTTTTGAAACTGCAAGTCAAGTATGGGATAATCGATTTTATATGGTTATTGATTTCACTGAGTTTAATTTCCCTAGTAATAATCTGGAATGGGAAGGTGGGGAAATGTATGTCCAATTGGTGAATAATTATCTGACTGAACAATTTTTCAAGAATTGTGCTCGTGTATATTATTATAATATACCGAGGTCAGGATTCGCCGCTATGACCGATGTGATTATGCGTTCTCGTGCTAGAAGTTTAGAATATGGTACGAAATTATATACTTATTCTCAAGTTGATTCCGATGAAATTATCAATCGATTATGTTTGGATCGAGAAACAATGGCCATTACAAGGGATAACAAAGTCAAGTTTAAGAATGTTCAAGTGTATGATCCCAAATCTAATAAGTTTGTAGGAGCAACTATTAAAATTGGAAGAAAGTTTTTACAAATTTGTTTTGATGATAAAGTGATTTTCCTGGGTGATGATATTATAACTAAAGGGTTTACACCTGTGGAAATATATCGATTACTGGATTTTGTTAAATGTGAAGTAAGTAGAATCACCGAACATGATGATGAATTTACAATATATTTAAATCGAGGCAATACTGTTACCTTCAGATCACCTGATCGATTAGAAATCTTACGATTCTTATATTATACTACGTCAAGATTACCTCCAGAAACCAAGTATATTGATCCTGATAAAGATTATCAAAATGAACGTCATACCATGCATTGGTTTGGTCGATTATATAATATTGTTTTTCAAGGTTTATTAACTAATGATGAAGAAGTGAAATCACTGGCAGTACTTCTTTTTGGTTCACTTTCATCCTATTTTGATATTGATTTTGGTATTAAAGAAAATCATGCTAGAAGTGTTAGTTTCCCAGCAAATACAACTGATTTTGTTGTTTCAGTAAGTGATCATTTAGCAAGTTCCTTTTCCCATATGACTTATCGATTCTTTAAATCATTCTTTGATAATTATGATAAGATCCCACAAGCTAATAAATTAACGAGTATCTTATATATATCCCCCTGGATTGAAAATGTTTATGATTATGTTTATCTTCTGACTGATGAAAATGGTCCTGAACGAGTTGCCGATTTAATTCGTCAATTTTGTCGACTTTCTGCCATGAACAAAGATCACATTTCGATAATTATTGATTATATTTGGAAGAAATTATTTCTGGAAACAAGATTAATTCTGATTTTGGTTGATGAAGTTGTGGCATTTGCCATAGATAACAAAAATGAAGGTCCTCAATGGTCATTTATCATTGCCATTATAATTCCTCTGATTGAAGTATGTGGAGAAGTTATTAATCGATTAATTGGATGTATAAATCGAGCCAAGAATAATGATTCTGCAATTGTTAATCAACTGAAAATATTTGAAATTAAAGTATTGATCAAGATTTGCAGTTCATTATTTTTCAATAGTTATGTATTGGCAAGATTATATTTGGCAGATTTAATATTCTTTGTTACATTATTTATTGATAATTCTCATTTAGATATTGGTAATGATTTACAAAAATTGATTATTGGATTGATACAATCATTCTTACATAAACCCGATTTAACTAAACGTGAACAAAAATTAGTTGATGAAACTATTGAATATTTCAGTACGATTCGAGCCAAGATGTTATTTGGTATGACCCGAGATTCAAATTCAAATTTAGATATTAGTCAAAGTTTTAATCGAATCAGTAATTTCGAAGTATTGTGTGATTATTTATGTGAATTCATTGGGGAGATAAGTTCTACGGATGATAAGACAAATTGGAGAAGTAGATGGTGTTCAAATGCTATAGATGTGGCATTCAGTAAAGACTCCTTGTTTCAAGATCGCGCCATACTTATTGTCGGGATCCTTTCTAAAACCGGAATCAGTGATTCAATGGCTTGTCGAGCAATAAAACTTGTGGCTAATGGAGAATTACCCAATTTGGATTTTGTTATATGTATTGCTGTGGCTACTAGTAGAATATTAAAGGGACTTCCTGATACTTCTGTATTACCACCCATTTTAATCTGGCCTCAATTTTGTTTTGGATTATTGAATTATTCCGTATTATATCAAGCGTCTATACAAAATATGGTTGCATCTGTAGTTAAAATGATTCGTGTTGGTCCAGATTATATTGAACATTCTTATAAACAACGACAATTATTAGAACCTCATTTAAGTGAATTTGAAAAGAGACATGGATTTCATATAACTCCAACAAATTTCGGAGCTCATATTTTCTTTGTCCTAACTCAAGGATTGAGATTTTCCCAATTTAAAACCTTGAGTTTATCATGTATTAAAGAATATTTCTCCACGAGATATCAATATCGTGATCGAACAGTAATGAATGGGGAGTTCATTTCCAATAATGCTTATGCCTATCTTGTTTTCACTTATTTATGTAGTGAGCAACATGAATTTGAAAAATATATTGAAGAAATTGCCTTACCAACAGAATATATCAAGATTGGATTACATAGAATACCTAAAGTGATTATTGATTTCCTTAGTGAAGGTTCAGAAGCAAGTAAAGTAACCTTGGTTCACGCAGGATATTTCTTTAATGATATAAAGATCATCGATGGAGAATTCAAGCAAAAGTTCCTTGCGTTATATCACCATTTATTTGAACTTAATCGAGAAATTGGCTTTTTAATCTATGACATTTTAAAACCAGCATTGAATCATGATTTAGTTACAACAACAAGTTTAGATGTTGTAGAATCAATATCAAATATAATCACAGAAGTATCAATGGGCGATGATTATCAACCAGAAAAGTATACTCATGAAGCTGATCAATTATTAATTGATAATAATATACTTGCATTAAAGAATTTACGAACTATGAAAAATGTCGATGAATTAATGGACAATAATAATAATTTTAATAGTGATTTCTTTATTGATATTAAAATGATCCAAACCATGTTTTATAGATCAGCTTGTATTTATGTTGAAGGATTGAAATTGGAGGACTAGTTATATATTTAATACAGTATAGAATTTTGTGTTAGACCTGTAGTATTAGTTAGCCAGGTGTTTCGAGACAAGGAATATAGAGGTGTATCTGGTAGCGCCGATTTACACTTTTATTTTTCTAAGTTTAGTTTATTCTATTTAACCTTCACTCAACTTTGCTTTTTGCTCAGTTAAGTGACTCTATATGCTAATGTTCATATTCTCCACTCACTCAACTTCGCTTTCGCTCAGTTAAGTGGGGTTTATGTCTATTTCTTAAATGCTGTTCTATATCTTTCTTATGCAATCTAAACAACAACATTGTCGCTCTAGCATCCTCTACCGAACTATGACTCAGTTGTTGAATTTCCATACCTAAGAAATGCCCAGTTAATTTCTTTAAACTTGGACTTCTTCCATTTGCGATTTTTCTAAATCCTGGGTATGTCACAGTATCTCTAATTAACCACCCAGGATGACTCAATAACAATGCATCCAAATCATGATGTACGGCATGCCCCACCACTACTTTATCCTTAATTAATTCACCCACTTTCAATTGCGCTTCTTCAAAAGTTATTGCTTCATTCATATGTTTTGATGTTACTCCACTTACCCAAGTTCTCCAATCAGTAACACGTTCTTTTGGTTTAACAAACTCATCTAATAAGATATGACCATAGAAATTGACAAGGGATACTCGAGCAAGTACCGATCGTTCACCATCAGGACCAACACCAACAAATTCACAATCTATAGCAATGTATTTTCCAGGTTCTTGTTTCCTTCGTGATGGTGTATTCGGAAGAGATACTGGTGATTTAGGGAGGTCGTCCTTGGTGAGATGTTCTTTAGTCCAAAGAGCAAATTCTATAGGACTTACTGTTGCAACTGTAGTTGGAGTGGCTTTTACCAGTATTACTTTTTTAGTTACATGTTTTGTTTTGGTGATGGGTTTCTTTTTCAGGTATGGTTTATTGATTTTTGAACTTAATTTCTTCCAATTCAGCGATAATCCTGTCATTGTTTGTGATTTATCCAAGTAAAAGTATTGATATATCGATGAGATGTAAGATTTCTTTTTTTAAATTATTTTTTTTGCTGGAATATACGAGAGGTGCTACCAATTTGGGATATTTCCCTAACTTACAAAGCTAAATCAATTGAAGGACAAGAAGAGATACATTTATTTTAAATTAAGTCTAAGGTTATCTACACTTAACTTCGCTATCTCTCAGTCAAGGCTTATGCATTACTAAGATTATACACTTGTAACACCCATTTCAACTTATCCAAAATCTCATGACATTCATTTTCAGTTTTTGCCACCAAATAAAACTTCTTTATTGTCTCATCTTTCCCCAGTTGATTCACCATCAATCTAAAATAATTCAGAGGTTTGGTATATTGTTTTGTGTTTGAAATCTGGGTAATATGAAACGAATATGTTTTCGAACTTGTTTTATTTCCATGATGAGTCAAATAATTATAATGATGATGTTGATTGGTTGAGTTTTCTTCAATATTAGTAAGATTTACATCATCAGGTGGTGTTAAATGAATATAATCTCCATCAATTATAAAATTCTTCTCTGAGAAATTCTTGATTTTCATTTTAGAATTGTTTTTAAGTACTTTCCATTTAAAATAAATTGTGTTTATACTCGTAGGTAATTGAGGATTATTTCCTCGAAGAATATCATCAAGATATTTCGCTTGTAATGGATTGGATTTCCGTTTTTCAGTGACTTCTTTGGGATTCACCTTGACTACAATTTCTTCTTCTTCCAAATTTAAATCATTCATTTTTTCTTCAAATGGATTATTATCCCCAGGAGTGATCATAGATATCGATCCCGGAGTTATCCCTGTATCAAATTCAGGAATTGATGGAGTTAATTCCGACATGAATGGAATTAATTGTAATTTCTCAACCGGTATATCAATAGCATGTTCATCATTTCGAACATCTTGTTGTTGACATTTAAATCGATACTTTGTAGGGGATAATCCATGGATAGAACATATTTGTTTCAAAACTTGTCCCATAGTATAATTCCCAGGGATTTTAATACTAGTAGTCTCAGGTAAACTGCCTTCATATTCAATCATGACAATTTCAAATTCGATTTCGTCAATTTCACTAGTTAATATTTGTGCAATACTACTACGTTTCCTTTGTAATGTAAACAATGCCGTTTCAAATTCTCGGGGAAGTGGTGTTATTCGAGTATTATTTGCTTCTTCAGCTTGATCACATTGAACAATGGCTAAATCTGATACATTATTATATGAAGAAAGTAGTCTTGTTCGATCAAGTACTCCAAACAGACCATAATTCTCACCATCTTCATCAACAAGCTCTAATCTCCAAGCATTGGGGTTTATTTGTAAAATTGGTTGTTCCGGAAATTTAGATAATTGAAGGAGAATATATCCAATGGTATCGAAAATTGATATTGAAGTAACTATATGGAGTTTATCAAGACTTGGTTTTGTATTTGGAGGAAGGAAAATGTTTAAATATGTTGTTTCCAGTTGAGAATTTTCTCCATTGGCAAAATTAAAATATTGTAATGGGTTAACATTACTTGATTTATGTTTAGATTGAACCATAGAACTTAAATTGGATACTGTTGGAGGATGGAAAGTCTCGGGGTTTACTTTATCAAATACCAACAGAGATTGATGTTGTTTCTTAAGTAAGATTGCCGATTTGGCAGGGGTGAGTTTCAAAGAACCAAGAATATTTCGTGGAATGGTATGTTGATCAAGTGAATCCCCGGGTTTCCTCAGTTTCTTTCGTTTATCATCAACTCCACCTCCACCACTACTATTAGCTTGTTCTCTCCCCTCAGCACTACTTTGACGTGTAAATGATATGCTTTGATTGCCTTCTGGATCAGTATATGAATCAAGCAAGGATATAGAACCATTATCTAAATCAGTGAATGCAGAATCATCACTTTCAAATTCATAATCGGAATCATCTTCAAGAATTTCTGTATTGCTGAATTCATCTTCGTCTTCTTCTTCTTCTTCTCCGTCAGAAATTCCTTTATAATTATGCACGACATTTCCTTGAGCATTTATAGGAACACCAAAATCACTATCGATAGTAACAACATCTTCTTCTTGTTTCTCAGTGGTATCACCTTCATCAGTACTAGAATGCTGTCGTTCGTGCTGTGGTGTTTCTTGTTGTTTCTCTTCATATATTCTTGGTCTATCACTATCATCACTAGAATCATCCGATTCTTTAGATTGGAAAAACAATGCAAGGGGATTTCGTGATTTCCGTTTCTTCAGTTTAACCAGAACCTCTTCCAATGCATCATCAATTGGATGAAGCATAGTTCCAGTATAATTCGCTTCATCACTTGAATAATCACTAATTTGAACCAGTTCTTCAGGAATACTTTTCCTTCGTATTTTCTTCTTGCTCGGCTTCTTTTTCTTCTTTTCCGAGCTACTAACAATTCTCAGTTTATCAATTCGTTCTTTTAAATGTCGGGCCATTTGAAAAGTAATTGGTGGTGATAGAGATAAATTATCAACATTGGGTTTAATTATTTTATTAGAATATTCAGGATCTTCTGATAATGAGATAAAGGAAGTTCGAAGATGTCTTAGTAGTTGTGTTTGATCTAATGGAAATGCCATCTTCTATCTACAAGGTTATCTAGACTACTTTGATGTAGTGGTTAATTGATATTTTGAAGTTTCTTAAAGTGGGGAGCACCAGGGGAAAAAGCGTGTCATGTGATTTATATCACCTGATTATTTTTTGTTAAATTTCATTAGTATTAAGGGCGCAACCATAACATTGAACAATAAGATTCTCAAAAATCCAGCTTTGGTCGTAACAACACACAAACAAAGGGGAGGAAGTGTTTCAACATTCTACTTTTCCAATTACACAAAGACTACACCACTACACCAACGTACGCACACAATCACTTTTGAATACAACGTATCTGTTCAATTCTGTTTCATAACATAGCCCCCCAGACGGTACCCCTTTTTTTGCATACTATATTAACTGAACATGAATGGTACCGAAAATAGTCTAGCTGATCTTCATGCTTCATTAGACGATATATATCACAATTATGTAACTACTAATCAAAGTAATGAAAGTATTTCCACTCTTGAAGATCAATCAAACTCAAGCAACAGTAATAGTAATAACAACAGTAATACCAACACCAACACCAACAATAGACTTCCAGATGTACATATTTCCTCACGACTTTCTAGTTTAATTGTTGAAGATGATAATAGAAAAATTAAAAGTGCTCCCATGACCCCGAAATCATGTGACGATTCGTTTGATTTTAATCCTCATTATCAACATAAAGCAACCACAAATTCAAGTTTGAATGTGTTGATGGATTCAGAAGTTATTGACGATGAATTTACTCGAATGGTTGATCGAAGATTAGAAGCTAATAAGGGGAAAATTCCTATTGTTGGTGTGTCTGACGACGATGATGAGATCCCACTTAGTGAAGAATTAAAACTACGTCAACAAAAACAAGATAAAACTTGGCAAGAACGAGGAAGTGCCTCTAAAGAAATCACCTCAGAAACAGGTGAAGTTAAAATTATTCGTCGTACAGTGACCGATTTTAAATTTGGTCGATTATTAGGTGAGGGTTCATATTCTACTGTGGTTCTTGCTGTTGATAAAAACACCAGTAAGCAATATGCCGTGAAAATCTTGGATAAACGACATATAATAAAGGAGAAAAAGGTGAAATATGTCAATATTGAAAAACATGCCTTGAATAGATTAACTAATAGAATGGGAATTATATCATTATACTTCACATTTCAAGATTTAAATTCCCTTTATTTTGTCCTTGATTATGCGTCAAATGGAGAATTGTTAACCTTGATCAAGAAATATAATACCCTAAATGAAGCATGTACTCGACATTTTGGTGCTCAAATTCTTGATGCCATACAATATATGCATGATAATGGAGTTATCCATCGAGATATAAAACCAGAAAACATTTTACTTGATGATAAAATGAGAATTCAAATTACTGATTTTGGAACAGCAAGATTATTAGAAAAGAAAGATGATGAATCAGAAGAATATCCTGTGGATGTTCGAGCAAAATCATTTGTTGGTACGGCAGAATATGTCAGTCCTGAATTATTGGAAAATAAATATTGTGGGAAACCAGGTGATATTTGGGCATTTGGATGTATAATTTATCAAATGATTGCCGGGAAACCTCCATTTAAAGCCACAAATGAATATTTAACATTTCAAAAAATAACAAAATTACAATATGCATTTAGTGCTGGATTCCCCAGTGTTATTCGAGATTTAATCAAGAAAATCTTAGTATTACAACCAAGTAAACGGGCAACAATTGGTGAGATTCAACAACATTATTTCTTTCATGATGTGAATTTCCAGGATTATGATCTGATTTGGAAAGATCCTCCTGAATTGGGACCTTACAAAATGAGTGCAGAATCAATGATGAAAGTACCAGAAATAATCTCCAAATCTAAAAAACGTCATCATCATCATAAGGCGAAAAAGAGTACAAGTACACCTGTGGCAAGTCCTGTTGACACAAGACCACCTAATCCAAGTAGAATAACTAGTGATTCAGTCAATGCTGCCAGTGTTGCAGCATTTGTCTTAAACAAAGCTATAACTACAGATGACTCAACAACAAAGTCAAGTGTGACTCCAGTAGAGAAGAAACCTGTTACACCGGATTATATTCCTGGAACTAATATACTTCGACCACAAGTACGTAATACATTTTCCAGGGCAAGTTCACGACAACAGGCATCACAACAACAACAGCCACAACAACTGTCACAGCAACCACGAACTAAACCAAGTACACCAACTACTGCCACCACAACAAGCAATTCAGCTTCAACAACAACAACAACAACAACAAAATCAAGTTTGTCTACTAAGAAATCACGCATTATGGAAGTGACAACACCCACACCATTAGATATTGCTTGGATGATGTTTCTTAATCATACCGATGAACGTATTCTTCGTATTGGTCCCGTTATCGCTCATATGGAACAAACTGATGTTTTTGAAAAACGCAATCGAGGTTTATTACATGCCCTGCCTTTAGATATGGCAGTTTCTAAACCTAGAAGTGGAACTAGTTTATTATCCCAAATGGTTAATGGTGATGTAAGTAATTCTCCTAATACTAATAGTCAATATCGTAATGAAGGTGTGGCGATTTTCGATCATACTCGAGGGTTAACCCGAACAGACACTCGCTCATCTATACAAAGTAAAAAATCATCAATCTTTAAAAAATTAGGGTTTGGGAAAGAAAAAGTAGATACTACAAGTCATGATAATGGATGGTCAAGTAGTATGTTGGAAAAACCAAGAACTTATACTATGGTGATTACAACACATGGACGATGTTTGATTTGTCATCGACAAGAAGAAACTTCTGACTATTCTGTGATTTATGAAATTAAATTAAAATATCCATTTATTCATTTTCAAGAATTGGTTAATAACAAAAGTTTGAAACGACTTTCAAGAACATTGCCGACAACAGGAACATTTGTTATAAGCTCTTTACAAACATCATTTATATTTGAAGTTGAATCACAAGAATTGAATCAATGGACAGAATCATTAACCAAATCAAAATTAAATGAAATTGAACGAGAAAAGTTGGAATTTGAAACTTTCAAGAACAATCCCAATTCTACCTCAAATACTCCCGAGATTGAACTGCAAGCACCAATACCTACACGACATATCTCACTTCCCAAGCAAAAATCACCTGTAGCAACAGTACAACCACTGCCACACCCACATCCTCCACAAGTTATGCCGTATCAACAACCCCATAGAAAACCTCCACCATCAAGTCCTCCACCACCAAATGAGTTAAACATGCATACGGGACTACCACGGAATTCAACTGATAGTGGCTGGTTGCAGGCGGCACAATTGGCAGTATCCCATCAAGCATCGAATCATTCTTCTACTACTACTACTCATGAAAATAGACGTTCCAGTTTTGTTAAAGATGAAAATAATTCTCGAAGTAAACTAGTAAGAACGGTAAGTGGAGGAGCTAATAATGGTTCAGGAAAACCAGCAATCACTTCATTAAATTCAAAATTATTAGCTAGAAGTAATCGAAAGAAGTAGAGTAAATATATATATATATAACAATCGTTTATAATGTAACTAGATATTACTATGTAAATGACATGTTTGATATCACGCACATATTTTCAGATTAGGGCTGTAACCCTAACCATTCTTATATGCACACCAAGGAGAAAAAATGTATTGTATATTTTTCTAATCCGGGTAATCCAACCATCTCTGGCATTATCGTTTCAATACCAAACAAAAGTTTTTTTTTCAAAATCTTAGAAAAGCGAGAAAGAAAAAAAAATTTCAATAGTAATATAGACAGTTTATCACACATCATATACAAAAATGGCTAAATTCATTAAATCAGGTAAAGTTGGTATGTATCGAATGAAAATTAGATCAACTAAATGAACGAATAATGGAGTGTGCAAGTGAGAGAGAGGAAGAGTACGAGAATGAATAATGAGGAATCGAGTTTTGAGATTATGTTAATTGATTGTAAGATTCTACCAAACCCTACAACTACAATAATGAAAGTAAAAAAAAAAAACAAGAACCAGCTATACTCGTATCACATCAACTAGAAGTTCAGCATTGACTATTCAGCAAATCAGATGTAATATTACTTTCAAAAGTTGGAAATGGAGAAACAATACTAAAGGAAAAAGTTTTAAAGTTGAGAAATAAACACAACTACAAATTGAATTAATAAATCTATATTGAAAGCAGCTACACCCTAATATCGTTTGTTTTATATCTAAAAAAAACCCTATACTAACATATTCTCTCTAGCTATTGTCGTCCGTGGTCGTTTCGCCGGTAAGAAAGTCGTCATTGTCAAGCCACATGATGAAGGTACCAAGTCCCACCCATTCCCTCATGCCATTGTTGTTGGTGTTGAAAGAAACCCATTAAAGGTTACCAAGAACTTGGGTGCTAAAAAGACTGCCAAGAGAACCAAGGTTAAGCCATTTGTTAAATTGGTCAACTACAACCATTTAATGCCAACCAGATACTCTCTTGATGTTGAAAGTTTCAAGAGTGCTGTCACCTCTGAAGCTTTAGAAGAACCATCACAAAGAGAAGAAGCCAAGAAGGTTGTTAAGAAGGCTTTAGAAGAAAAACACCAAGCCGGTAAGAACAAATGGTTTTTCCAAAAATTACACTTTTAAATAAAGTAAAAATGGGTTCTTGTTTATTATAAGTTTATATAGTGTGGTTTTTCTCTGTTGGGTTTAACAATAATAATTTTTTACGATTTTTTTTAAAACAAAAAAGTAAATAAATATAAAAAAAGATGTCACTGTTAATCTAACAAAAAAATATATGTATATTTAGAAGTTGACATAAATATATCAAATGTAGTATAATTTAAACATCTTTGTAGATTGTAAGTTCTTCAAATCAGTGAAAATTTTTGGTGTCAGAAAAATAAAAAGAATCTGAGTCACCAAACATCCAGCATACACATATTCACCACACATTCACAATGTCAGTAGAAGAAGGTGTTGCCAAGTTGAAAATAAATTCACCTACAGAACATGAACAAAAAATCACTCCTTGGGAAGTTGAAGGTGCTGTTGTTGACGGTAAAGCCCAAAGTATCGATTATGATAAATTAATTCAACAATTTGGAACTAAAGCCATCACGAAGGAAACTTTAGCTAGATTCACTGAAATCACAGGACAAGAGCCTCATCCATTTTTAAAAAGAGGAGTTTTCTTTTCTGAACGTGATTTAACCAAAATCTTGGATTTATATGAACATGGTGAGCCATTCTTTTTATATACTGGTAGAGGTCCTTCATCGGGATCTATGCATTTAGGTCATATGATTCCCTTTGTATTTACAAAATGGTTACAAGAAGTATTTGATGCTCCATTAGTCATTGAATTAACTGATGACGAGAAATTCCTTTTCAAACCAAAATTAACTATTGAAGATGTGAAAAATTTTGCTATTGAAAATTGTAAGGATGTAATTGCTGTTGGTTTCAAACCTGAAAACACGTTTATCTTTTCAGATTTACAATATATGGGAGGCGCATTCTATGAAAATGTTGTAAGAACTTCAAGACAAATCACAACTTCAACAGCCAAGGCCGTTTTTGGATTCCAAGATTCTGATTGTATTGGTAAGATTCATTTCGCTAGTATTCAAATTGCCACTGCATTCCCATCAAGTTTCCCTGATGTATTGGGTCTTCCTGCAAAAACTCCATGTTTGATTCCTTGTGCTATTGATCAAGATCCTTATTTCCGAGTATGTCGAGATGTTGCTGATAAGTTAAAATTTTCCAAACCTGCTTTAATTCATGCTAAATTCTTCCCTGCTTTACAAGGTGCCTCAACCAAAATGTCCGCTTCTGATCAAACTAGTTCAATCTTTATGGATGATACTCCAAAATTAATTCAAAAGAAAATTAACAAGTATGCATTTAGTGGAGGTAGAGCTACTATGGAAGAACATCGTGCATTAGGTGGTAATCCTGAAGTGGATGTGGCATTCCAATACTTATCTTTCTTTAGTCATGATGATGAAAAATTAGCTCAATTAGAACAAGGGTATAGAAGTGGTGAAATCTTATCTGGAGAAATGAAGAAAGAATGTATTGGTGTTTTACAAGAATTTGTAGCTGCTTATCAAGATAGAAGAAACAAGATTGATCAACTGGTTATTGATTCATTTATGAAACCTCATAAATTAGTATATGGTGAAAAGGAAAGATTGGTACCTGCCAAAGAAAGACCAGCCAAGAAATAGAAAAATAGATAAAATATGTAAATTTTAATTTATAATAATAACTTTTTTATATTCTCAATTACAAACATTAATTTTTCAAAATCTCCTGTTTCAACTTCTTCTCCTTTACCAAACCATTTAGATCCAATTGATAAACATGTATGTTTGGGACATTGCAAGGCAATCAATTTGGCAATTTGACTAGCAACAATCAGAATCTTCATATTGGCATGATCACCAATCAAAAGTACAGGTTCAGGAACACCAATTGTATTACCATCTATTTCCATAGAACTAGCATAATTTATACTGGCTTGGGTAGTCATGGGTATATCAAATGTAGTATCCATTATTCCATCAATTTGAACATTTATAATCTGTCGATCGACCAAGGAAAGTTTATGAAAGAAGAATTCAGGTGTGTCATTCTGAAAATGTGTTGAGAAGGATTTAGTAAATCCACTGGGATCTTCTATAATTGATGTCATTTTGGTGTTGGAAGTTGGGTAAAGTTGTGGTTGAAAAAAAATGAATTCTTGCGAAAAGTTTTTCCATTGGTGTTTGGTGGTGAATTTGGCAATGAAGGCAAAAAGGTTATGGATTGATCTCGGTACATGATTGAATTATAACTGATTAAAGGCTTGATGTATATGACTTTCTTGAAACAAATTGGATTGCTATTTATAGTTTTGTTCTGATTAATTTAAAACACATGCTTAGTTTTTATCCAAAAATGCTGCGAATTTCACAGAAAACTTACCACGTCGTGTCATTCTGTCATTACAAACTATTAGAATAAACTAGTTATTAATAAGTATTGAAACCAAACATAATTAGTAATATATGTACAAGCCGGATAATACTTTCGGAAATGGACCATAATGGAAATAACGGAAATAAGGAATACGCGGAAAAACAGAAAATTATATGAGAAAGACATTCATATGCATTCATAAAACTATACAAAAAACAACAAAAACAACATCTAAATCATATAATAAAGCAAAAAAAACAATAAAAGAACAAAATTCTAGAAAACTCTTAAATCATAAAAATCCACTAGAGAAGGAAAACAGCAATAACATATATAATTGATCCGAAACCAAATGTAGCAGCTCCATTTACAACTTCGGTGACTTCTGGAGGAACTGGCTCAGGCTCTGGTTGTGGTTCTGGTTCAGGTTGTGGATCAGGAGTAGGTTCAACATCTGTTGTGATGCAAGTAGTGATAGTAACACATTCTTCTTCACATACAGTAATAGTAATTGTCTTCGTAGTTAAACCATCGACGGTGGTTTCTTCTTCTGGTTCAAGTTGAGTAGTTTCTTCTTCTGGTTCAAGTTGAGTAGTTGTTGGTTCAGGAGTTGGTTCAGGAGTTGGTTCAGGAGTAGGTTCAGGTTCAGGAGTTGGTTCGGGAGTTGGTTCAGGAGTTGGTTCAGGAGTTGGTTCAGGTGTTGGTTCAGGTGTTGGTTCAGGTTCAGGAGTAGGTTCAGGAGTAGGTTCAGGAGTTGGTTCAGGTGTTGGTTCAGGTTCAGGAGTTGGTTCAGGAGTAGGTTCAGGTTCAGGAGTTGGTTCAGGAGTTGGTTCAGGTTCAGGAGTAGGTTCAGGAGTTGGTTCGGGAGTTGGTTTAGGTCTTGGTGGGAGTGGTTCCAATCCTTTGCAATGAACTGCCTTACCTTCTTCCAATCCAACAGCTGGAGAAGATGCATATCTAGGACATTTCAGAAGACATGACCAAAAAATACCCCAATAATCAGAATCATCTAGTCCACAAATACAACGAGTGACTTCTACTTCTGAGATATAGTCACCACAAGATGGAACAATTTCTTCAGCATTAGAAAAACAGTTAAGCATACAATCATAATCTTCATCTCTTCTAACGATGACAGCAGCAGAACCTAAAGCAGCGAGCGATAAAATTTGAATAAACTTCATTTTTTGATAATTAGTTGGTAATGATGAAATTAATTAGACCTGAATTATGGGGTAAATGGCAACCAATTTATACTTGGTTTTTGCTTAGTAGAAAAGTTATATTTAGAATTTTGCAACTATACAACCCAAACCAGAATTAACTTTTCATAGTTGCACCATTTTCTCCTCTAAATTTAGTTATTTGTTTACCAATAACATATTTTTAGATTTTACTCCAACTTCCTAAAGCGTGGTGGTAATGTCAACCCCAAACACACGAGCTTATCTCTGACGCTAGTAATTTAAGTTATATTACCAGAATTAGCCCCAAATGGTTTTGTGCCATGGTCCAGCAATATATGCAAGATCTCTTAAACTCTCGTTTTCCGGTGACAACACTGAAATTTATTAATAGAATTTGACTTTAGAATATTGTTCAACCCAAAATAAAATAATTAAAAGTTTTTATAGTTTGGATGGTTTTCCATACTAGAAACTGGGTTTTCCCCATGTTCAAGTTTGCTTACTTTTTGTTTCCCAGAGGCTCTAAATTTAATTCACAGAATTGCGAATATATACGATCGGCAAGGTTCATTATTATTATTTCGGCAAGTGGGGAATTCTCCTAAAATCGTATTTCTGCAGTATTTACTAGATTTGACGATATTATTTCCCAAAAATATGAAACGGTTTTTGCATGATACAAAGTAAGAGAGTTTCCGTGGAGAACTGTACCGCGCTTATTCATGATATATTTATTGCCAGATTTTAGTTGAAATTGGTCATTCCCTTTTTCCTGACGGAGTTTGAACTTCTACTAGAATGGGCTGGTTTATTTTTAGTAGTTATTTATGTCAACAGAGTATCCTAATTATCGTTTAAGGAACATTGGTAGCGCAGGTACGAATTCAATGGATTAACCTTGTTTTAAGATTCATAACATAACAGGGTCTTTTTTTAATTTAGAGTTTTTCTTGTGATCTTGTAGTGATTAGGGCTCACAACTCAAGCGTTTTCAATGCTAGTGTTGGTTTGCGTTTAACAATACCAGTACAATGATCAACCCTATTGAAAAACAAGATGTTGTTTCTAGAACAACTTGGGAAAGAAAGACTTAAAGCAGGGCAGAAATAGTCATTAAAATTCAAAATGCTATACAAAGAAATAGTATATATAGTATATACCATAAGTAAAACGAAATAATAAAAACAAAATTGTAGAGAACTCTTAAATCGTAGGAATTCATTAGAGAAGGAAAACACAAATTACGTAAATAAATGAACTGAATCCTAATGTAACAGCTCCATTTGCAACTTCCGTGATTTGTGGTTGTTCTGGTTGAGGTTGAGGTTGAGGTTGAGGTTGAGGTTCAGGAGTAGGTTCAGGAGTTGGTTCAACAGTTATTGTACTAGTGATGCAAGTAGTGAGAGTAGTACATTCATCTTCACAAACAGTATAAGTAATTGTTTTAGTAGTTAAACAATCTGTACTGGTTGGAATTTCAGGCTCTACTGGTTCAGGAGTAGGTTCAACATCTGTTGTGATGCAAGTAGTGATAGTAACACATTCTTCTTCACATACAGTAATAGTAATTGTCTTCGTAGTTAAACCATTGACGGTGGTTTCTTCTTCTGGCTCAAGTTGAGTAGTTTCTTCTTCTGGTTCAAGTTGAGTAGTTGTTGGTTCAGGAGTTGGTTCAGGAGTAGGTTCAGGAGTTGGTTCAGGAGTAGGTTCAGGAGTAGGTTCAGGAGTTGGTTCAGGAGTAGGTTCAGGAGTAGGTTCAGGAGTTGGTTCAGGTTCAGGAGTAGGTTCAGGAGTAGGTTCAGGAGTTGGTTCAGGAGTTGGTTCAGGTTCAGGAGTTGGTTCAGGAGTTGGTTCAGGTTCAGGAGTTGGTTCAGGAGTTGGTTCAGGAGTAGGTTCAGGAGTAGGTTCAGGAGTTGGTTCGGGAGTTGGTTCAGGAGTTGGTTCGGGAGTAGGTTCAGGAGTTGGTTCAGGAGTTGGTTCAGGTTCAGGAGTAGGCTTAGGCTTTGGCGGGAGTGTCTCAACTCCATCACAATGAATTTGCTTGCCTCCTTCCCATTCCACAGGTTCATGGAATAAATATCTAGGACATCTCAGAAGACAAATCCAAAAAGGTTCCCAATAGGCCCTTTTATCTACCCCACAAACACAACCAGTTATATCTGCTTCTGATACATAACCACCACAACTTGGAACAACAGCTTCGGCATCGGAGAAACAGCTAAGCATACAGTCTGAATCTTGATCCCTTCGAACGATGACAGCAGCAGAACTTAACGCAGCGAGCGATAAAATTTGAATAAACTTCATTTTTTGATAATTAGTTGGTAATGATGAAATTAACTAGACCTGAATTATGGGGTAAATGGCAACCAATTTATACTTCATTCTTCCAGTTGGAATTGACATTAAGTGGTAGTGCCATGTTTTTGCAATCGAACATGAATTACCCTATGTGCATTGAATTTCAATACAGCAACTCCTTTTGAGTTAAATTTAGCATTTGGTAACCAATCGAATAGCTTTAGATTTAACTCCAACTTTTACTGTATGACGGAAATATATATTTAATTTGAAATTATCATTGATGCAAGTAATTTAAGTTGTATTACCATAAAACAAAAAAAATGCCATGAAGTATGCAAGATTGCTTAAACGTTCGTTCAACAATGAAATTAAAACTTTTTGAACTTAGAAAGTTCTATACCCGAAAGGAAAGAATTACAGATTTGGAGAGGTTGAAACAGGAAATTTGCATGAACTTTATCGGATTCCTAGAGTTTTTTAAATTTGGTTGCAAACCTATACAAACACCGAAATTCATTATTATTATTACTTCGATAGTTAGAAAATTCTCTCAAAATCGCAATTCTGAGGCACTTGTGTAATTAAACTGTATCTATTTCAAGTTTAAAAAAGTAAATCTGTCTTGCATGATTGGAGAAATGCACCGCGCTTATACCATTAATGATTAGTTACAAAATTTCAGTTCAAATATATGAGTCTGTTACAATAACGGGGTTTGCCTTTGAACAGGTACAGGTGGCTGGGTTATTTTTAGTACTTGTTTATGTTAACAGGGATTTCACATCTGGTCAGGTTAATATGTATCACCATCAAGAACACAGTGTCTCAACGCTGTTTCAAAGCTTAAACTCGAGCTAATAGTTAGACAATTAGAAGATTGAAGCAATATATTCAATTTGAGAGACTTGACAACCAACAGATATAGTATTGAACTATTGAATTCTACATAAAAAAACAACAAGGCATAAACTTTCAAAAAAAAGCAAACAAAATATTAAAGAACTATAGTTCATAATATATTTTCTAAAAATGAGATTTAGAAAATAGCAAGGTAAAGCAAGTACAATAATGAACCAGCACCTAAAGCAACAGCAGCATTTTCTTCTGGATTGACTGGAGCTGGCTCGTCAGTAGGACAGGAAATTCCAATGGTACAAGTAACAGTGGCACATACAGTAGCATTTGTACACACGGTGACTGTAGATGTAAGACCGAGGGATTCTGTTTCTGTTTCTGTTTCTGGTTCGACTGTTAAATCTTCAGTTATTTCAGAATCTTCAGTTATTTCAGAATCTTCAGGATCTTCAGAATCTTCAGGATCTTCAGGATCTTCAGGATCTGGGTATGGTCCACTAGATTTAATATCAGCACAGTAAACCTGCTTGGCAAAGTTCCAAGTAACACTTGCAGGGGCAGTCACATAGTTTGGACACAATTTAACACATTCCCATAGTGGTTCCCAGTACACTTGTTCAGCTCCACAAACACAGGAATCAATTTCACTCTTTTCAATGTACCCAGTACATCTTGGGATTACTTCTTCTACACCAGCGACACAAGCAGCCATACACTCTTCTTGTTCATCTCTTTTGTGGGTTGCTAAAGCAGATCCTAAGGTGGCGAATGACAAAATATAAGTTAATCTCATTTTAATCTATTGTAGATAATTGATAGAGAGGAAATAGAAAACAAGACTTTTGTGTCTTTTGGGATATTACGAGCTTTTATAGCTCATTCTTGGACAAACAAGTCAGAGTTGTAAACCCAAGAATAACCATGCATGGGAATGTAGATTTCTGTTCCATTTCGTGTCGAAAAATGACAAAATTTTAAATCATATTTTATTCCCAAATACAGCAATGCCAATGTTTAAATAATGCTAAGCGAGGTTTACGCGACTAGGTCAAATTTTGTTTCTATTTTGACATATTTGAGACTTGGTTATTGTATATATTTTTCAATCTCATGTGCATGCTAATGCGACTACCTTTAATTCAATTTCCTTTTCCAATCAAGGAATTGCAGACGTCAAAAACTAACACTTGGAGTTATATCTCCACCAACGCCGAGAAAGTTTCGTTTGTTTACTGTTATTAACCCACAACAAAACAATTGTCCATACTTGGACTGCCAAGACGAAATGTTTCGATTTTTCTAGGGGGAGGGGGGAGAAACACGTATTATTGTTGAATTTCCAGATCAAGAAACATTGGATTATTTCTCTTTTCAGTGATTGGCGGACATTACGAGAACTCTTATTAGTATCTTACATCCAGAACAAAACATATAAGAATACTTCTACGTAACATAATTCTTGGTGTGTTCTGGAGCAAATTTGAATTCTATTTTTAATTATTGACAGAAAAAGTAATACAGATACTGGTAATATTACAGATATTACAAGCTGTTCTAGTGTTTTTCAAAATTTCACAACCGCCGACATTTATTTTTCCACCAAAAAAATAAATTCGTACTTCTTGCCACAAACCGGTTAACTAATGTAGTCGGAATACATTCAAATTCTATGAAGAAATCACGTGGTACTAAAATGTCTGTCTCGGAAAATTCAAACCAAATAGTTTAAAAAAATGTCGCACTAGTTTGAAATAATTTGAGAAAGACTGTACAAATAATAAACTAAGAAGGTATTACCCGGATAAGCTTGGTGGTGTGACTTTTATTTTTTTTTCTTTTTCGGCCGTAACATCATCCTCTGACGTATGATGCTGACAGAAAAAGTTTGTCAATTATTAGTAATTTTTTTTTACCTCCGTAGAAGAAAAAAGAAGCTACGACAAAGCTTTTTAGTAGTGAGTAATCGGAATTTCGCACCGAGGAAACTACCTTGCACATCTCACTTTCTCAACAAAACCCCAGAGAAATTTTTCAACTCATATTTGATTTCTAGTAGGTTCAACTTTAAAGGTTATTACAAATACCAAGGGCAAGTTAAATCTTCTGACTTGAATACTTTTTAATTAACTATTTCTTATTTTTTCAGGTTGTTACTTTGTAACCCTTCTCCAGATTTCCAATTTATACCAACATGTCCCAAGCTTTCACACCAATCCCAGAAGCTTTAGAAGCGTTTAAAAATGGGGAATTTTTAATAGTTATGGATGATGAAGATAGAGAAAATGAAGGGGATTTAATTATAGCCGCTGAATTAATAACCCAAGAAAAAATGGCGTTTCTTGTCCGTTATTCCTCGGGATATGTCTGTATGCCCTTATCGACAGCTCGTGCAGATGCCTTGGATTTACCCCCTATGATACAAGGGAAATCCGATAGACACGGTACTGCTTATACTGTGACATGTGATGTTGCTGAAGGTACCACTACAGGAATTAGTGCACATGATCGTGCTCTTACTGCGAATAAATTGGCATCTGTTCAATCTAAACCAGAAGATTTCATTAGACCAGGACATGTATTACCTTTAAGAGCTGTTCCTGGTTTGTTAAAGCAAAGAAGAGGTCATACTGAAGCTGCAGTACAATTATGTGAATTAACTGGTTTACAACCTGCTGCTGTTATTTGTGAGATGGTACGAGATGAAGATGGTTTAATGATGAGATTGGATGATTGTATAAAGTTTGGTAATGATCATAAGATTAAAATTATCAACATTAAACAATTGGTTGATTATATTTCAAAGTAATAAACTAGTTACATTTAATAGAACGGGACATTTGTACAAAAAGTGTTTATATAAAAAAACTAAAGTAATGCTAATTTTATACAAGCATAAGTTGTGCTCTTCTCTTTCCACTTACTTCATCCTTTACTGACTTAACATCAACCGTTACTTTATCAAAAATAGCAACAGTACGTTGACATCCTTGCAAATCACTAAATGTTAATTCATATTTATCTTCATTATAATTAGCACTTGCCAAGTCTCCCATAGTTTCTAATTTGATTAATCCTTCAACTCCAAATTTAGGTACCAATACAACAATACCATTATTGAAACATTTAATCACATATCCTTCATTTTCAGCTTCATTATTTCTCATAACTTGTCCTACATAATATTCAATACTTGATCTACCAGCAAATTGAGCATTTCTATGACGTTTATTAATGTTCTTGACTATCATTTCCATTCTTTGTTTATCACGATGACTTAAATCAAGATTTTCATATCCAATGGCACCTGCCAATTGTCTATGTACAACAACATCACAATACCTACGAATAGGTGATGTGAAATGTGTGTATATATCCACAGCTAACCCATAATGTCTAAATTCAGGATATCCATACGAACCAGCAGGGAAATATTCTGCTGCCATCATACATCGAGTAGACATAATTCTAATCAAGGTATTGAAATAAGGATCATTGGGATCAATACATCTATCAAGAGAATCAGCAAGGGCCTTTGAGGATTCCAACGAGATGGTCATTCCCGGTTTACGTACATTCAACATATCATTCAAGATTTCAAAGTTTGTTGCTGGTGGAGGGGCATGCCTTCTCAACATGGCTGTTTGAGGATATGAATCATAAATTTTTCTTGCTACCGAGATATTGGCAAACAACATGAATTCTTCCACAAGAGAATTTGTTTCTAATAATTTCTTGATTTCAACTTCTTGAGGATCAGAAGTTTCACTATCCATATGAACTTTAACTTCTGGAGATGCTAAATTTAATGCACCAGCATCCATTCTTCCTTGTTTTAGTTTCTTGGAAAGTTTCAACAAGATTCTCATGGAATTTGTCAATTCGTCTGTTTGTGAAGCATCATCAATTCTTAATTGTGCTTGTTCATATGAAAATGCTTGTCTTGATTTAATCACTGATTTCATATATTGTATGTTTATAATATTACACTCTTCATCTAATTCCCAAATAACACTAAATGCAAATCTATCAACAAATGGTTTCAAGGAACATAAATTGGTACCTAAAAGCATAGGTAACATATCAATTCTCTTATCTACCAAATATACTGAAGTACCTCGAGAGGCACCTTCTTGATCCAAAGCTGTATTTGGCTTCACAAAGTGGGTGACATCAGCAATATGAACACCAACTTCATAATTCCCATTAGGTAATTGTCTTGCATGTAATGCATCATCAATATCTACACAATTTGGAGGATCAATAGAACAAACCAATCGATCTCTTAAATCAACTCTCTTTTTCAATTGAGAATCCTGAGGATTAGTCATATCCGGAACAACCCAATTATCACCTTCTTTAGGCAAGCAATCCAAGACATTCTTGGAAAATGGACGATATTCCACATCATGTTCCAACAACAATGCTTCAGTTTCCGCTTCAGCACTTTCAATTTCCCCCAATGTTCTTACAAAATGTCCATTGGGGTATCGGGAATTCTCTGGCCAAGAATCAACAACAATAACAATTCTTTGTCCAAGATATTCCTTGGCTTTACGAGTTCTAATACGAACTTTAGGCAATACTTTGTCCATCAATATAACAAAACAAGATCTTGACGAATTACCTTTTTCTTCACTAACTGAACTAGGAGCAATTTGACCCACATAATATCTCCAAGATCTTCTTACAACACCAACAATCTTGGCTGTAGGTTGAAGGCGTTTTAATTCATTGGTTTTGGAAGATGTAACTTTCATTGCTTCCTGAGCTAAAAATACTCGTTCTTTATCCAGAATAATACTGGCTTCTCCTACAACATCATCTTGATCTTCATCTCCAGCATTGTCATTTCCTCCTATAGCACCTTCTTCAATAATTGTACTTGAAGGTTCTTTCCATTTATCTTTAGGTAACAATTCCACAATAACAGAATCAGAATTGAATGCACGGTTAAGATTCTTGGATCCGATAATCAACAATGGTTTCTTGAATGCTGGTACCAGTACAGTACCTTGAAGATAATTATACGAAGAAATATTAAGTATGCCTTGATATAACGTACCATTTTTGATACCAGCCATAATTCTGGCATTTGAATAGTATTCCGGGAATACAGTTTCTGGCTGATCGTCTTGGAAATTCCCAGGAAGAACAATATCACTAGGGATTAAATCACGAAGATCTTCACCATTTGGTAAACTATCAATATATTCAATCAAAGATTTGGAATCGATTCCTTCGCTCTTGGCCTTGGCACAGTTGTCCACATCATTACATATGAAAATTATATGTATAGGAGTCAGTGAATTGTTTAAATGTTGTTGATACCAACTGGCTACTTTTCGAATAGCACTATCGTTTCTATCGTTTATAGATTGATTCTTTTCTCGATTAACATAGGTAGCTTCGTTATATTCGTTATGAAATACAACAAATCGTTTATCTTCAGATTTCACCAAGTTTCTTAATCTTTGATAAATGGGGAATGATCGATTTCTAACTTCTTCTAATACAGTTTGTGGAACAATTACATCATAGAAACATTGTGTGTTTTCCAACAAATCAATGGCATGAAGAATAATATTGGTATCAATAACAACATAATGAGAAACACCATTACTGGTCTTGTTGGGAGTAGATGATAAGATGAATTTAGGAAGTTGTCCTTGAGCATCGGGTTTGACAATTTCTTGACATTGATTACAAGCATGAGAATAACAAGGAATATCATTTCTTAAATAATGTTCACGAACAATCTTAAGCGCGTTACCATTACGAGAACGAACAAACACTTTGGAAGTCACGCTCAATCCACTAGACAATCTTTTTCTATTAGTAATCATGTTGCGTGGGGACTGTCTTGTAATATTGCATCGCTAATTTGATTTTTTTTTCTCTAGAAAATCTTCACTTAGTATGAAGTACTGCATATAATCAAGCTTTCGAGTTTTTTTTTTTTTTTTTGACTGCAAAAATTATGTGTATATTCATATTCTATTACGTGAAGTAGTATATTTGTTACGGTTATACTTTGTTGGTTCTACCCTTTCATCAAAGGAAGTAAATAAAGTTGGAGGTGGTGGAGAGTTATGGGTGATTCTATAAATAGGTGATGTGACTTTTCTAATACCCAACTTTGGTGGATCTTCATTCTTTTCTTCATCTGATTTGACAAAACTATAATAACTATCATTGGAATCATCTGTAGTTGGAAGAAATGAAGAATCAATCAAGAAGGGTGAGTTTGTATTGGGAATAAATCTTTCATCATCTTCAATTGGAGAAAATCCATTGTTTGAATTATCTAAATTCATCATATCATATCTAGCAAATGTTGGGGTATATCCTGGAGCTCCAAATTCTTCTTGTTCGTCTTCATGTATGAGGTTTCCTCTTCTATTTCTCTCGCTGACATCTCTTTGAGGTGATACACTTAAATTAGGATGAATGATTCTATGGGTAAACCTAGGAACTTCCAAATGATCAAGAGAATAATTGGAACCAATAGGAGGAATAACAATATTATGAATCACCGCTGATTCCAGGGATGGTGAATATGGTTGGAATTTCAATTGGGATAAGTATGTGTCTTTTCTTCTCAATTCATGATTTATCATATAATCCTTATCTGAATCCTTTTTAATTTTAATCGTGTTTGATTTTTTGGTAGGAAATAAACTATTCATATATATTGAATCCATCGAACCAAGTGAAGAGGGGCCTTCGGGTTTCTTGTTTATTGGTTTACTTATTGATTGTTTTAATAAATCCTGTTTCGTCAATTTTGTAGTATGCTTGGTAAACCCGGCAAAGAAATGGAATAAACGATGTCTTTTCTTGGACTTGGATTGTTTGGAAATAAGGGAATCTTGATAACTGGTAAATGGTTGTAGTGGCATCATTCTTGACGATTTATTTCCCTGTTTAATTTGTTCATGGTTTAGTTTGTTATCAATTGAAATTAAATTCTGCTTTCTATTGTATAATGGGGGATACCTACTAATTAAATTGGGATCTCTTAATTCTTCTAAAGTAGATAGATCAATCGTATTTGAATTTAATTTGATCGAGTTGTTCATTGTATAGGTTCTTTTTTATTAGTTTTTCATTCTGATGACAACTTTCAAATAAAACAAAATCTAGTTTACAAACATAATCTTGAATCTTTGTTTTTTTGCAATTCTCAAATACGCTACCACTCGTCTCACGTGATCAAATATCATCCAATTAAAAATGCCAAAACCAAATAAATTTTTCACTCATTTTCGAGAATCAAACAAAATCCGAGGATTTACAAAAACAACTACTTTTACAAAGCTATAAACATTTTAATTATATATAAAAAAAATGGGTGCTGCTTATACTATCCTTGGTAAAACTTTCCAACCTCATCAATTAGCTATTGCCACTTTAGGTGCTGTTGCATATGTTATTGCTCCAAAGCCATGGGCTTCCAAGGAACAACCAGCTGGTGCTCTTATTAATGCTTCTTCTCCAGAAGAAGAAAAATTCGTTAAGGAATGGTTAGCTAAGCATACTGCTGAAGAAAAGCATTAGGAGAAGTGTGTTTCCGGTTATTTATTTCTGACCATCCATGGGGAAGTAATCTCTGATGGTTTAAAAAGGAGATTGGGATTTTAGTTATAGATATGTGTTGTCCATAGTTAAGAGTATTGTTTTTTTATTATTATTTAATCATTTTCCACTTTAGATTCTTCATTAGTCTGATCGGTTGATACATACTGTTAGTTCCATTTAGAAATCCTTTATTATAAATATATGTACATATAGGGAAGAATTAGTTGCAACTTTTCCTAGAAACTTTGATGTAGGACTTTTTGGAACATATCTTGTAGTGTTGTACCATCGCTACATCTCTATAAGCGTTCTGGTTTCAAAGTGTATCGCGCTACCACATCATACTCCGGGTAACAGGATCTTATTTGTACTTGCGATGCTCTGCATCCAAAAGAAAAAAATTTCAGTAATATAATCTCTAAGTATCATTAGCCAACCAAACATGTCTGCAATTTACAAGGCCTTACAATCCAAAACATCCAAAGAAACTTCTGAGAAAACCAAACATATAAACCGACAAAGGGTTTTGGTGATTTCATCTCGTGGTATCACATATAGACATCGTCATTTAATTTCAGATTTAATGAATTTATTACCTCATGCCCGTAAAGAACCCAAATTTGATTCAAAAAAGAATTTACATCAATTAAATGAAGTTGCTGAATTATACAACTGTAATAATATTTTCTTTTTTGAATGTAGAAAACATCAAGATTTATATCTTTGGATTACTAAACCGCCTAATGGACCAACAGTTAAATTTCACATTCAAAATTTACATACATTAAATGAATTAAATTTCACCGGGAATTGTTTAAAGGGTTCAAGACCAATTTTAAGTTTTGATAAATCATTCTTGGAGAATGATCACTTTAAATTATTAAAAGAAATGTTTATTCATACTTTTGGGGTACCTCCAAATGCTAGAAAATCAAAACCATTTGTTGATCATGTAATGACTTTTTCAATTGTTGATGGAAAGATTTGGATTAGAAATTATCAAATCAATGAAACTGTCGATGTTAAAGATAGTGAATCAAATGATATCAATCCTGAAGAATTAAGTTTGGTTGAAATTGGTCCAAGATTAGTTTTGACTTTGATAACCATTTTAGAAGGATCATTTGGGGGACCAAAGATTTATGAAAATAAAGAATATGTTTCACCAAACTTTGTAAGAGCACAAGTTAAACAACAAGCTGCTAAACAAGCCATGGCTAGAGCTGAACAAGCTTTGGAAAGAAAGATTAAAAAGAGAAATCAAGTATTGCAAGTGGATCCATTATCAAATGATGCTTTATTTAAGTAAGTACTGTATAGAGAGAATAAAATTTGGAGGGTGGGGGAAATCTCACTTCAATTTGCATGTGCATATACAACAACACATGAAGAAAAACTGAACTTGCCAACCTTAACTATTTTGTATCAAAGTTGTAAAAGATCATGCGCGAATGAAGTAATAATACTTGAACGTGTAGGAAATAGTATTGGTGAAACAACTGTTACTGTCTGACGCGACATTACGTAGTGGCAAGAGACAAGAAAAAGTTAAATTTAGAAATCATATTTTTCCAAATAAATCAATAGGCTTTTATGTGGTGTTGTTTTGTGTCGTGAGTACGAGGCTTTGTCATACCCATTCATTACATGGTTACTGCTTTTACTTCTGAGTTTTTATACATGTAGCAACGTCCCGACGGATTAAATTTTTTTTGACAGGAAAACATTCAAACACGTCTTTAGTTGGTGTCTCCCCTTTTTTTTATTCGTGTGGACTATATACCTCTCCAATTTATTTTTCCCTATTTTTTTTTTACTGTCAAAAAAGAAAAGTTAAAATATCTTCATTCTATTCTATTACGTGGATTACTTTCGCTACAGATACACAATGAGTAAACTTCCTTACCCTACAGACGCATTACTGGAAGACAGTTCTCACCATGAGCAACAACAGAATCAACGCATTTATCAAAGCTCGCTTGACGATACTCTCGATTTTACTCCGTCACCACTGAGTTCCCAACAATTACGACAAGAAATATCACATTCGCCATATAGTCAACCCCAACAACCAAGTTCAGTACTTGATTTACATCAATCGGCAAGATCCGACACTAAGGCAAACAAGTATCGTACTCAAAAATCAGCAACAACCGCACCACCACCAACAAATTTATATCCTCAACAACAAAAGTATTCCCCTCATAGATTTCAACCTCAACAACATATGTATGAACTCGCAGAACCACATTCATTTCAAGATATCTCGTTAACACAGTCTCCCCAACTGCTGTCCCATGTACAGGGTATTGGTAATGCAAACCCATATGTTCAATACCAGCAACAATATCCATTTGATAGTCCAATTAGAAAAGCGGAATCAGATACTACTACTGATGAATATGAAATGTCAACATTGATAAATCGGGATTTACCTCCAGTCCCCAATGATACTACTGGTGGAGTAGGACCAAAACCAAATCCATTCAGAGACGAATATACTAGACATTTCGATGAAGGTAGTGTTCCCGAACACATATTAGCCAATAATGGTAATCCTTTCAATAATTATGAAAAACCAAATGAAGACTCGAGCAGTGAACAAGAATTTGATACTAGAGAAGCAAGATTTCAACAAAATGAAAATAATAGAATACGTACATTAAGAAGTAAACCCAGATTTCATTTCACTCGACTTCCTTATTTCACTATAGTCGTGACATTAATTCAAGTGATTATATTTATTATTGAATTAGTACGAATGAGGATATTAACAGGTTCGGCATTTCAAACTCAACCATATTTTAATCCCATGTTAGGTCCCTCAACGTTTTTATTGATTAATATGGGAGCAAGATATGTTCCCTGTATGCATCAAATTGAAGGCGTGACTGATGATACAAGTATTTTGTTTCCTTGTGCTAATTCTACTAATGTTGATAGTTATATATGTGATCTTGCGGAATTGTGTGGTCTTTCAGGAATACCTGTACAAGGTGGTGCCTTCATGCCTGATCAATGGTATAGAATCTTTATTCCAATATTTCTTCATGCGGGGTTCTTACATATTATCTTTAATTTATTGTTGCAAGTAACCATGGGAGGATCAATTGAACGAAATATTGGGTTTTTAAAATATGCCATAATTTATATATCCAGTGGTATTGCTGGATTTCTTTTAGGAGCAAATTTCACCCCTCAAGGGATTGCCTCTACTGGTGCCCTGGGAGCACTTTTTGGAATAGTTGCGACAAATATGATATTATTTGTATATACAGGGAAAAAAAATACTAATATGTATGGGACAAAACATTATAAACTATTTATTTTTGTTATGATTGCCGAAATCGTGGTATCATTTGTATTGGGGCTTTTACCTGGGTTAGATAATTTCAGTCATATTGGAGGTTTTGCCATGGGGATTCTTATGGCAATCGTATTCTTGAAAGATCCTTATTGGGTATATGTTGATGGGATAATTGTTTACAAAAACGGTCCTAGTACTTGGCAACAATTTCTCGATCAATGGAACCCCGTATATGCCATGGAAGATAAATTGACTACACCATTCTTGATATGGATAAGTGTAAGAGTTGTGGCGTTTGCACTTGCCATAGTGTATTTTGCAGTATTGGTGAAGAATTTCTTCAAAAGTGAAGCTGATCATGGTTCTAATTGTACGTGGTGTAAATATATCAATTGTATTCCTGTACATGGCTGGTGTGATGTGGGACAAGTTACTGTGTCTCAAGTGTCGGCAACTGCCACGGGAGAACCCACTGATGAACCTACATCAACACCAACACCAGCGACTTCCTTTGTTGAGAAGACAATAACAAGTGTTGTCACTCCAACTGCCCAACCTAAAAATGCCGAACCTACAAGTATTGATAATAGTAACAGCGGAGTTGACAACAGTGGAAATACAAATACTGGAAATACAAACAATGAAATTATAAACACTGGAAATACAAACGCTGGAAATACAAATACTGGAAATACAAACAATGAAATTATAAACACTGGAAATACAAACACTGGGAATAACAAGAGAGAAATTAATGTTAATTTTGAATCATTTCAAGTACCACAGCCACCTGCTCGAAGTATTGATGCAGGAGCCGGGTTTGTCCATCAACAAGCTGTTGGTGTAGGTATGGGAATTTATATAATCATTGGTATGTTTACATTTGGGTTCTTAAAGAGGAAGAAAATACTTTAGATGAGGTTTATTTTTTTGCAAATTTAATGAAATATATTTTTAATAGTTTTAGTAATGACATTTATAATCGAAAATCCATGTAGGAGATATCTCGTAAATGTTATAAAGGTGACCATAATAAGAAAAAGGTGGAGAATTTTTTTCTACACCCCATACTCCCAAGGTAGAGACTTACGGTAAGGTAAAAACTCGAGATGCCAAGAAGTTAGTTTTGCTCTTGTGACATGACATCAAGTAGGTGAAAGTTCCTGCGTGACTCAATATGTCATGCTGGTAGAAACACCTCACAAGTGTAGCACGTTGTTAAATTTCAAGTGGTGTCTCTTCAACATAATATTTTTAATATTGAAATTTTGTGAAAAATATAACAAAACGAATGACCTACTTTAATCCAAAAGAAATCGTTTATTATTCTTTAGAAATACGTACTATACAAAATTAATAAAATCATGAAAAAAAGCCATTATACTCGGAATTTAAGAATTAAACTCTATCAGAAGAGTTTGAGTCTTCCATTAAGCCCCCTTCTTTATGTTCAAGACTCAACTTTCTAGCAATTTCAGCATCTGAAGTAGCAGGAATATGTGGTTCCCAAGAAGCAGATCTCCAAGCTGGAATATTTGCATCCCACATTTCTCCAATTTCTTCCAATCTCTTACCTCTAGTTTCTGGGAATCCGAAGAAGACATGTACAGCCATAACAATACAGAAAACACCATAAATGATATAAGTCTTCCAAGAAATATTCTTGAAACCAGAAGGAGTGTACATAGCAATAGCAAAGTTAATAATCCAATTAGCAGCGGTTGAAAGGGCGTTCCCTCTTTGAGAGATTCTGGAATCACCCCAAACTTCAGAACAATAAACCCAAATACCTACACCCCAAGTAGAAGCAAATGAACAGACAAACAAGTAACAACAAGCAATAACACCTCTTGAAGCAGTCTTGTTTTCTTCTGGGATTCTAATAGTAACGGATTCACTACCTGAATCAGGCCATGGAACAGAGTAAGTAGCCAAAATACCAGCAACACCGAATTGGAAGGCCATCATGAAAATAGCACCAACAACCAACAATGGTCTTCTACCAACCTTATCAAACAAGAATAAGGCAGGAACAGTAGTGGCGGTATTCAAGACATATTGAATAGAAGAAGCAACTAAATTAGCATTACCAGAATAACCAGCCATTTGGAAAATATAGACAATATAATACATCATAACATTCATACCAGTTAATTGTTGCCAAATTTGGGCGAAAATAGCAGTCAAAGTTCTTCTAATGTACTTTTTCTTGAACAAAGTAGCATATCCAATAGATTTAGAACTCTCTTCAATTAAAAGTTGTTCTTTAATTTCACCAATCTCAACCAAGACATCAGCATGTTCTCTATCACCATGAGCTTGGATTCTAGCAACAATATCTTCAGCTTGATCCCATAAATCTTGTTTGGCCAACCAACGGGGAGATTCTGGAATAATGAAACAACCAAAGAACATAAGTAAACCTGGAACAATTTGTAAACCCCAAGCAATTCTAAATGAAGCAACGCCATCAATATGACCTAACCCATATGAAAGATAGAACATAATCAAAATACCTAAAGTGACAGAGAATTGGAAAAGACCACCAATCAACCCTCTAATCTTTCTTGGAGCTAATTCAGCACCATAAATTGGAGCAACAGAAGACCCGAAACCAACACCCATACCAGAAATAATACGACCAATAATTAATTGGGCACGGTTTTGAGATGAGGATTGAATAGCAGCACCAACCATCCAGAAGAAAGAACAAACCAATAACGATAATCTTCTACCGAATGGTTCAGAAATAAAGGAAGATGCTATGGAACCAAAGAAAGAACCCAAGGCCATACAAGAAGTAATAAACCCTTGAATGGTAGAACCTGGATTATCAAAGAAATTCACATAACTGTCAGTACCAATGAAAGCTGACATGGAAGAAATATCAAAACCAAACATCATACCAGCAATGGTAGAGATCATGGCAATGAAATACACATTGTAGATCTTAGGAAATTTATCTAAGAAAGTCCTCACTTTTAAAGCGGGCTTTGCAAAAGCAACATCGATTTGAGAAGGCATGTTTTTTGTAGTTTGTAATTACTACTTTTGTTGTCGTTGTATAGGAAAGGAAAACAAAATTTATAAACCTGGGGAGATTCCCCAGTTTATATACTGCAAAATTCCCCAGTCAATCCCATCCGCCCCACTGCAAACTTCGGGTGTCATCTTCATAATTCTCCCACTCTGTCTTTTCTTTTAGTTTAGTTTTGCATATAAAGAAAATTATTTTAATGTATGCAAAACAGGGTAAATATCCGTGGAGTTCCGACTGAATTTCTCCGTTTCTTGGCAAAAAGAAAAAAAATTATACAGCCAAACAGGCCAGTCAGGCAGATCTGGGGTAAGGCTTGTGCAGGCAACACAATATTTTATAAGTACTTGCTACATTGTTCTTGGGGCGAATTTCCATGAAAATATTTTTTTTTGTTTTTAAATGCTGGGAGGGATTTTCCAGGTGCGTAAAAAATACCATTGTTTCGGATGAACAAACAAAAAAAACCATGTGTTTCTCGTCCCCCAAGCCCAGAGAAAAAGCCGTACAACGATCGCTTTAATTGCTGATTGGATGCTTGGCAGAGGAACGCAAGCCTGTTACATTTTTCCGAACAATACCTCAAGTAGGTACTCTTAAGTTGACACCTTCAAGTGTAAGCGAATGTAGTAAACTTACACCCCCTTGAGATCACGAAATTTATAGTATGAACTAAAAAACAATATCCCCGCAAAACAAAAGTATTTTTACATTGAGTCTCTCTCAACATTTCTTGTTTACTATGTATTGTTTTTTTCAGTGACCCTGCATTAATTAAACTAAAAGCTGAAACTGATGACGCACCAGCAAAAAGAGATCTACGATCTAATTCTTCCCCATTTCGGGCAAGATTTCTTTTTGTGGAACAAACATTCAATAAAAATAATGAAAAAATGAACGATTTTCCGCGCGTACATGACATATCTCCATTAAGGCAAAGAAAAAAAGAAACGAACCTGTAGGTAAAACGCCGCCATATATTGATTACGGGGTCATTTCTTTTTGATTGTCCCGGATATCTGTTTGTTTTCCCACATCCGGAATTGTTAAGACAGGCAATGACGCAAGACAACTATAATTAAATAATATCTGGAACTTATCTCATGCGGGCATCACGTAATTCTTTTGTGGGGGACGAGAGTGGTATTTATTTTTACACCTGATTTCCTCGATCGTTCGGGATCGGCTGTGGCATATTCAGATCAATACCTGATCAAACAGCTGATTGAGGTGTATAAGTCTTGACGAGGTTGTTGGAGACTTGGTTGATCGATGGTTTTCTTGGGATTTCCGGTTGCAAATTTGCCGAATTGCATGAAGATAACACACGTAAATGATTGTCTAGTCAAAACAATCGAGTTAATTCTGCCAGAAAAGTTTAATCTTGATCACAAGTGTTGAATTATAGATACAACGTTACATCGAGATAGACGAACAATTAACCACGAGGGTGTCAAATGGAGTGTTTATTGACAATGGATTTACTTTAGGATGTGCTGCAGAACAATTGGTCGCCCTTTAGTCAAGATGATTACTTTAAATCCCACTTTAAAAATGTGTAAGTTTGCAGTTTATCCGGGCAAGTTTGAACGATTGTGTTGGATAAAGTTGCTCATGCTATTGTGTTGGAGTGGGAAAGACTCGAATGGATCAAAATAAGCCAGGCTACAGGGATGGCTTTATTTTTTTTTTTTTGTCGTGGAATTTAAGGGGTGCAAGGATTTGAATCAGATTTCAGATTTGATTCCCCTAGAAAACTCCACAATGTCTTCCTAATTCATAATGGTACCTGATGAATATTTAAAGGAAGTACTGACAATAATAGATATTCAAAATGTAACAACATCCCTTTTATCTTTACCCGATGAGTTACTCTACGAAATTATGTGCTATCTCAATCAATGTCAATTATTGCAAATAATGTTGGTCAACAAAAGATTGCATGAAATAGCGGCACGAAAGCTCTATTGTTTCATCTATGTACAAACTAATGCGGTAAGACAACTTGTGGTGCGGGATTATATTGATACCCCGCTTCATATAAAATATACTATAATCAATGGTCGCGAGAAACTCATGTTATTATTGCAACATGAATATGTTTTACCACTTGTACATGAGATATTATTTCAAGGAGATGATAGTGGGATTGCTTTGGGGTTAGCTCGGGTGTTTCGAGAGAATTTAACTTGGGTTAATGTTGTTTTGAATTATAATACCATGGGGGAAGTTGACTCACACGAGTGTTATCTATATCGGAATTTGGTAATTATTCGAGATAATCAATACATATTTGATCACGACAACTATTCCATCAAATCATTAACTATTCTTGCATCAAGTCCCCACCAAGATTATACGGGGGATTTATCTTTCATATATCGGTTAAAGTCACTAAAAAGACTCAAATTAACCATTCAAACAAAGGATACCCTTAAATTATTTAAATCAAAACTAGGGGAAAAGTTAAATCTAAACGAGTTGAATTTTAATTTCCAAAATTTGTTGGGTATGTGTGTGGTAAAATTACAAACTTTATTCAATTTAAATATGGTTACATCATTATATATTCGGTTACCTCAAGGTTACTACAAATATCTCCCCTCTTTTGTTGTGCCTGAATTGAGTCACTTGCTTTCCCAAACAATTAATCTTGAAAATTTTGGATTACTGAATTCCGCTCCGATAAATTATGGGAAATTAATAGGTTCAATAAGGAAAAATTCATTGAGGACATTGTATTTGGAACCATGGTATGGACATGATTTTAAGCATAGTTCAAGGAAGTTTGTGAGATTGTTGAAAGATCAACAATCATTGGTGAGGGTTTTCTATGGGAGGAATTTCAATGCTCAAGGTTTAGAAGTGTTTGAAGAAGTCTATAGATTTGAATATGGTCAACCAAGGTTGGATGCATTGGTGGAGAGACTTCAGAGGGAGTTGACTCAAAGAAGGTTTCCTAATTTGAAGCAAGTTGTTTTAGATCAAATGCATTACTTTGTGGTGACAAATAAGGAGAGAGTTTACTTTAGATCTGTGATCTAGTAGTTCAAGCTTACTCTCTTTCCTGTAGCAGTTTTTAGCAATCTTAATATATTTGTGTACCTACTTCGGCGTAAATTATTTGTCAATTGTGCAAATTCATACTTAATACTGCAAATCAGTAAAGTCCGGGTAAGCTTGGATTTTGCTCACCCAAAAAAAAAGAAGTGCTAAAAATTTTTCAACTTGTTACGAGATATCAATAACTAAGGACAATAGCCATGTTATCATCAGTTCTTAGACAGCGAATCGTCATAAGGTCATTCCACAGTACACCACTTGCCTGTTCTTGGATCGGGGACATGTTTGGAAAAAAAGCCCCTGCTGAACTTGAACCAAAATATAAAAAGAAAGATAAGACCGATATAATTAAACAACAAGATGAACTAGTTGAAATTGACACTACAGGAAAGATCACCATTTTAGATGCCAAGAACTCGCCTGATTATGTTGAATTTAATATGCAAAGAGATTTACCTGAGTTCAACATTAATGCCTGGAAAAAGAATGTTGTTCTTGCTAAACATCTTGAAAAGACTTATTCAGATAAGGATCAGTTGAAATCAGTAGTTTCAAATGCTTATAGTAAAGTTGCTGGTGTTGAAAAAGTGAATGAATTTAGTGATATCACATTACATGATTTATCATTTAGATTTAAATTGGCTAAAGAATTACAATCAGTTTTAGGATTTGATTTGAATGATTATCAAGTGAGTAAATGTCATGATTTACAAGCATTATATGTAGAAATCGAAGGAGTGGTGAATAAGAGATGGAAGAGTGAAAGAAACCCCAATGCCATTGTATTAAGACCAGAAGATTTCAAATCTTCCAATGTTTACTTGAACCAAGAAAAAGATGAAAGAGAAAAGGCAATCAAACTTGAGAAACTTATTGAAGAAATCAGAGGGAATAGTGAAGCAACTCAGGTATAGAAAAAACACACTTGTATATATATTAATAAATTAGCTAAATAGTAGCAACTTTAGGAAGTCAAACAACTCTCACATCTATTTATGTGACACTGATGCAACAGGTGGTGCAGAGGGTAATTCATGTAATAAAACAGGAGGAATAACTTCTTTAGCATTGGGTTTCTTGCCCTGGATTGCTTCTTCTTCTAATTGAATAGTTTTATAGTAACTCCATTTAAACAACACTGAAACAATACATAAAAATCCAAACTCGGGCCATAATACATCAGGAAATTCAATGGTACATCCTTCATTACATTGCCAAAGCATAAAATCACTTAATCTTGTATGACCACTTGTTCTTACCAAAATATCTAAAGGATATACATCATTACCAAAATAAAAATGATCTTGAAGCAAACCAGCAGTAATATCTTCAAATTGTATTTCACCAGTAACGCATTTCTCAGCAATTGTTTTAATCGAATGGGTGATTTCATCACGGGCAGTATAAGGAAAACAAACATATAAAGTTTTTCTAGATGCTTTTTCACTAGTTACTTGTTCAATATACTCTAAATCTGTTAAAATATCACTAGGGATAAATGAACGATTACCAATAACCTTAATACGAACTTTATTATATCTAGCATAAGATTTTTCATGTTCAGAAATCAATTTAAGTTTATCACGAAGCATGCCAAATAATGTATCAACTTCTTCCTTTGGTCTATTGAAATTTTCAAGAGAAAATGCATAAATCGTAACTTCTTCAATACCAAGTTTATAACAAACTTCAAGAACCTAAAAATATTAGTAAGTTGTTAGGGTTAGTATTTTTGGTATTACAAACTTTAACCAAAGCATTAGCTCCTGCCAAATGGCCATCCTTCAAAGCAAGACGATGGTTTTTAGCATAAGTACGATTTCCATCCATGATCAAGGCGATATGTTTTGGAACAGGACCTGTTTTCATGAATCCAATAATGAAATCTTCAATAAAACCAAGAATGTAAGCAAACAAGGGGAATTGTACAATCAAATGGAGTAATGAGTTTATAGAGTATGGAACGGAGTTATTGGTTAACATTTTAAGGGGAACTTTCGATTGATTGAGTTGCTGTTGTTGTCTACGAAGAATAAAATGTGTTGATTTTTTTTACAACACAAGTTTTCGGTTGCAAATTGAAGACCCAGTGGAAGTGGGTTTTTTCCCTTAGTTGATTTTGGGGAGAGAGATCTAGATACACTACTTACAACTTTCTCTTTAAATCAACTGTTCGTATCACTTTCTTTACTTCCTTCTTCTTTCTTTCCTTTACTCTTGCCTCTTCGATCTTGTTAAGATATCCCATATACACGACAACTTCAGCAATCAATACTAATAATCCAAAGAAAATCGATAATAATAATCGATAACTTATAGGTAATCCCCAAGATGATTCTGTCCAATACCAAATTGCATAAGCTACACTACCCACACTGATTAAAATATTCACAATAGTAGTTAATTGATGTTTTAATTCTTTATGCATTTGCGACATAGATATTTGTTCTTCATTGTCAATATTATCATATAATGTTTCGTATTCAGGAGTAGGGGTAATCAATTGTTTATATTCTCGTTCCTTCTCTTCTAATCTTAGTCTCTCCATTAATGCCAAGTATTCTTTGGTTTTCAGTTTGGTAGGGGTTATATCTTTATTTGGAATGTTTAATTTTGTTAGTTTGAGAAGGTCTAATAAAGTATCTGTGGGTTTACATTGGTTATAAAACTCAATTAGGTCGGTATGAGTTATGTCATCTTGGAGAAGCCTATCTTTCAAGGATGATGAAATGTTGCAAGATTCAATTAACTGTTTTAATTGAATGGATGATGTATATTTGGTCATTACTTGACAACCAATAGCACGTGATGAGTTTTGTGGGTATATTTTCCTGAATGATGGAAAACGTCTGGATAATTGCGTATGGTCTTATTTTAGGCAAGAAATATTAAAATGTTTTTTTTTTCCGCGAATTTCCGACTAACGTTAAACCTTTAGGTGTGAAGTCAACGCGATTGTTACTAGGTGCGACTAGGAGTCTCGCTAGGACAGACCAAATACCAAGTCATCTTTTTTCTTCCACTTTACATATGCAAAAAGAAAAGTAGTAAACACATGATAAATAACTAGTTCTTGTGTCCAGGGCTACATTTCTTGGTTCAAGACAAACTTGATTTTCTCCATTATAAACGGGTCTTTCTTATATAACCCCCTTTCACAGGATGTACGTTTCGGGATTAAACGGGGTTTAACTAAAAAAAGAAAAAAGTCGTTTGATTTTTCCCCAGAAAATTTAAGAAAATGTTTCAGGTGATTTTAGTTTTCGATCGAACCATAAATTCATAACCCGTCATCTGATAATATTCCAAACAGTTTCTATTCGCTAAACGTTTGAATGGGCGCGGAAACGTATAACCGTAATATATAATCTGTAGGTTTCTTTTCCTTCAAGCCAAGATTGGCTTTTTTTTAAAAAAAAAACGAATTCCACCTTTTTGTTAAAAGCCTGGTTGCTTACTACTGTGTTGTATTTTCAATCATCTATTTCACCTGTTCTCTTCATATTTCTACTGATGCAGTTAGAAATCGACTAGACAACTAAAGATCTCCTATCTAACACACTACAAAAGTATACTTGGTATTCGCACGACCGTTGTATTTTTTTATCTGTTTATATTTTCGCCTAATTCAACTTTAAAAAAATATTTTGTTATGTCCAACTCAAATTCACTGTCAGAACAACTGTCTTCATCTGAAAGTAAGAAACTCGGTGCTAGGAAAAGTTTCAAGAATTTCAAATTGGGAATTAAAAAACTGTTTAAAATGTTGAAATCTCAATCAAGTTCATCAACTTTGAAATCTCCAACAAAGAAAGTTATTAATACTCCACCTACCAGTATAGCTTCGAATGAATCAATTCATTCCAATGCATCTGAATCAAGAAAGAGACAATCTAAGCGTGATGATGCCATTAGAAGAAAAATAGAACATGATTTAAATAAAAAGAAAAAGAATGATGTTGCTTCTTCCAGAAAGAGAAGATCTTATAAACCCGGTACAGTAATGTCACTCAAACCAAATGATCCTATTGCTTGTAAAGCTAATAGTACAGTATATGAAGTATCACAATTAATGACAGCAAAACGTGAGAATTGTATACTTGTAATTAATGAAGCTGGTGAATTAATGGGGATTTTCACTGCTAAAGATTTAGCATTTAGAGTTGTCGGTACTGGATTGAATGCATCATCAGTAACTATTGACCAGATTATGACCCCTAATCCTATTTGTGCTTATTCTAAACAACCTGCTTCTGAAGCATTAACTTTAATGGTGGAAAAGGGGTTTAGACATTTACCTGTTTTGGATGAAGAAAGTAATCAAATCCTCGGGATTTTGGATATTACTAAATGTTATGAACAACAAATGGAAAAATTAGAAAGAATGCATTCATCTTCAAGTAAATTAGATGATGCTTTAAATTCAGTACATAGTGAAATGGGAATTGATGAACATCCAGCACAAATTTATCAATATTTTGAAACTTTAAAACAAAAAATGAATAGTCCTACATTGGAAAGTGTTCTTGATTTCTCTACTGGTCCAGTTTTCACCAGTGTTAAAGCATCAGTATATGAAGCCACAATTTTAATGAAAGAAAATAGAACAACTGCAGTGTTGATTAAAGATACCAATGATGAAGTTGCTGGTATTTTCACTTCCAAAGATGTAGTTTTGCGTGTAATTGCTGCTGGATTAGATCCCAAGACATGTTCAATTATTCGAGTAATGACTCCACATCCAGATGTAGCTAATGTTAATTTACCTGTGCAACAAGCTCTTCGTCAAATGCTTGAAGGACATTATTTGAATTTACCTGTAGTTGGAGAAGAACGAGATATTATTGGTATTGTTGATGTATTAAGATTGACGTATGTGACATTGAATCAAATTAAACAAATTGAAAGTAGTGATGTGTCGTTGAATGCTAATCAATCACCAGTTTCTGGAGATCCCCAAACTCCTTCTGGTCCTGCTTGGAATAAATTTTGGACTTCATTTGATCATCAACATCTTGATGATACTGGATCGGTACATTCTGATTCATTAATTGGAAGTACAAAAGCAAGAAGTGCTTCGATTCTTCCACCTCCAGATGTAACTCCTTCAGAAATACATCAGTTTGATATTGGTCCCTCGGATTCAGTGTCCCATACTGGTGTAAGCAAGACCAAATCGGAAATACAAGATGAACAACTTGCAGGAGTTATAACAGAAACTTCAGAAACACTTACTGAAGTGGATTCTCCCTTCACATTCAAGTTTAAATCTCCTGGTATTGAAGGACGAGTTAATAGAATTTCAGTACGTCCTAGTGAAGGGGTTGAGAAATTACGAGAATTGATTGATTTGAAATTAATTGATAAAGATTTTAATAGTTTGAAAATTGGTAGACCAAATGAAGCATCTTCTGCAAAATCAATCACTTCATCAAATACCTTCCAATTGGATGATACTGTATATGCCATCAGTTATATTGACGATGAAGGAGATATTGTATCGATTACTTCGAATGACGATTTAGCCGAATGTATTCGTATAAATCAAAAATTACATAATGAAAAGGCAGATTTATACCTTCATAATTTGCATGATCCTGTAATTATTGAAAAAGTGAAACCTACTGAAGAGAAGGAAGAAAAGGAACCAATAATCAAGGGAGTATCTAATGAAATGCTTATTTCGGGGGTGTTGGCGGTGATAGCTTCTTCTGCTATAATTGGATTTGTTTTACGTAGAAAGTAGAGGTATTTATTGTGTAGTTCTTTAGAGTTTTTAATTAACGGAAAATCTGAAAAAAATCTGAAAAAAATCTGTCAAAAGGAAAATAAAAATTCTTGGTTTTGCTTACTAACCGAGACCTACCTTCAAACTAAAATGGCTACTACAACAACTACAGCTATTGTTGGAGCATTAACCTGTCAAAAGAATTCATTCTTGAAAGTTTTCAACACTACTGTTGTTTCAAGTTTTGAATTTGTTCCACCACCAACTCCCCGAGACAAACAAAACAAGAACAAGAAGTCTACCGAAATCAAGCAAGTTGAATATGGGGTTGAATTAAAAGATACAATCTTGTTTCCTGAAGGTGGTGGTCAACCCTTTGACAAGGGAACAATAACATTACCTGATAACAAACAAATTACAGTTAAATCAGTGATACGTGATAAATTAAAAGCAATTCATATCACTGATGAATTAATTGAACCAGGTACAGAAGTTACTTTGAACTTAGATTGGAATAGAAGAATCGATATTATGCAACAACATACTGGACAACATTTACTTTCAGCTGTATTTGACACTTACAATCTTGAAACTTTAAGTTGGTCAATGGGTGATGTTATAAATTATATTGAATTACCTGAAAAGATATCTGAAGAAATTGTCACTGAAGTTAACACCAAAGTCAATGAATTAATATTGGAAAACCATGAGATCAAAGTTGTCACTCCTGATCAACATGGTCATGAAGTTGATGTTAGTCATTTACCTGACGATTACGATTTATCTCAGGGGATTATTCGTATTGTTAAAATTGGCGAATTAGATGCTAATCCATGTTGTGGAACTCATTTGACTTCAACAGGACAAATTCAATCAATTGCTCTTTTACATCAAGTTAGTGTAAGAGGGGGACATTCTCGTTTATACTTCACATGTGGGAATAGAGTGTCGAATTATTTACGAAAGGAACATGATATTTTGAAAGATGTTTCAGGAAACCATTTATCTTGTCAAATTGAAGATGTGGTTGAGAAAGTGGCACAATTGAATAAAAACTATCGTAAGGCAAACTCAACAGTTTCTAGTTTACTCAAGGAAATTGCGAATATGGAAGCAAACAAACAATATACCAGGTTTAAAGAAGACAAATCAATTGGGTATGTTTATCGTGCTGATAATAACCCAGAATATTTGACATTGGTACAAAAGGAAATATCTACATTGATTAACACTAACAAAGGCTCCAATGTTGACTTAACTAACAAACATACTCTTGTATTAATTAATGGTGACTACCCTTCTGGAACTGGGGGTATGGTTAAAGTCATGGGACCCAAGGCAGAAGAAATCCAAGCTGAATTGAAACAAAGATTATCCCAATTAAAAGGTGGTGGGAAAGGAGTTTCATTTCAAGGTAAAATCCCCAAATATGAAAAGGGAGAATTAGAATCTGTATTATTATATTTGGACACGATATGTGATTAGATTATGTACATGATAGACTATATATATATAAACTTGTCTAACGTTTGACCCAAGTTGGGGATTTTCTGGCCTTAACTTTACCGGGTTTCTTTCTTTCAACAACTCTACCATCAGCCGTCATCAATCCAGCTCTAGCTAATCTACTCTTTAATAATGGATTGAAAACAACCAAAGATTTGGCAATAGCATACATGATAGATTCAGATTGACCAGTAACACCACCACCAGAAACTTTAGCAAATACATTGTATCTACCTGATTGTTCAATAACTTGGAAGGGATATACAACTTTTTCACGTTCAATTTCACTACTAAAATATTGTGTTAAGGATTTCCCATTAATAAGGAATGAACCTTCACCTCGAACAACATAAACTTCAGCAGCGGCATTTTTTCTCTTTGCTTTACCAAATGATCTACCAAATTCATCCAATTGTTTGATTTTTTTCTGACTTAATAATTTCTTGATACTATCAACACGATATTCATTCAAAATATCAATAACATATTGGGGCATCAATTGTAAATCAATACTTCTTAATCGAGTTAAAAGTTCAACAATTTCTTGAAAATCACGTCTTCTAACTCTAGCACCAGAATTACATCTTTCAGCATAAGTTTCAAAGGAAATGAACTTTTCTGTAGCAAATTCTTCTGGTGGTACTCGACGAGTAGGTATAGATTGAGCTCTTTGTAAAACTTCTTTTAACTTAGAGACATTATCATCATGAATGGGGTTACCACCATAGAATGCAGGGTATGAAGGAACAATTCTTAATCTTTCATATTCTCGAGTTTTGGCCAAATCTAATTGTGGTGATGCTTGAGGTTTACGATATTGTTCCTTGAATGATTTACGAGGGACTTGCTCCTGTTGTTGCTGTTGTTGGTTAGTTGAAGCTTCATTTAAGCGTATACAAGATCTCATAAACCCTCTAGTTTGAGATACTTGTAGTCCCCTGAACATATTAAGACCTTTCAACGACATGTTCAATATAGTTCACCTTGTCACAATCAAAGTTGAAATTTTTTTTTCAAATAAGAAAAAAAATTTCTGGTGGTTTGAGAAAAACTGCGACATATTAACAATGTCGTGCGAGGTATTTCACGACATTTCATTTGGACCACTTGAGACGTGTTTTGAAAAAAACCACAACAAATCTCCGGTTTTTTGCCTTTCCATAAAAAATCAAACTGAGTTTTTAAAAAATTGTGCATTGATCAAAAAAAAGTCAATCATGTTAAGATCATTTTCCCGTTCCTTTTCTTCCACTGCTGCTAGATCAAACATTGCTAGAGCTAGTTTTATTGGTACTGTAGGTCAAATTGAAAATAAAACTAGTGCCAACAATAGAGATTATACCAAGTATTCCCTTGCTGTTAACAAATTTTCCAAAGATCGTGAACGTTTAACTGAGTGGTATCATATCACTGTGTTTCAAGACGGTCAACGTGAATTAATGGCCCGTAATGTTACAATTGGTACCAAATTATACGTTGAAACTAGTATTCTGACTGATAAAGTTACTAGAGAAGATGGAAGTTCTGCTTATTATACTAGTTTTGTTCAACGTAATTTTGATATTTTGAAATTTTCAAAGAGACCAGAAGAACATGAAGAAACTGAACATACAGAATAAACTAGAATTTATTAGTTTGTAATATTGTATATAAGATTATACCCCTATTAAATATTGTAAGTCTATTGTATCTTTCTTTAATAAATGTAACTATGTGTATCTACTAAGGATATAATAATATATATATATAATACAAGTACAGTATAAACCAATTATACACTGAAAGGAAATTACATTTAAATACATGTGTGATTATTGCAGTCTTGGTTCTGCCGAAAGTAAACTAGCAATTCCCCCGCGTTTTATATTTGAGGTATCCGGTTGAGCATCTGAAGTTGGAGCATTTAATAAATCCCTTAAATTTGTAATTGCTCGGTGGGGAGGTTGCGGTGGAGCTTGTACTGGTGGAGGAGCTTTAATTGGACTTGAATCACTATTTAATAAACTCATAATGGAACTTCGTTGATGAGGAGTTTGAACTGGTGCTGGATATTTTGGTTCTTCCGAAAGTAAATTACTTATAGCAGGACCAACATGTCTTGGAGCAACATTTGGAGGAACATTTGGAGGAACATTTGGAGGATGATTAACAACATTGGCAATTGTAGGTATAGCATGTTGAAATGTACCTTGGGATAAGTATTGTTGTGGTGGAGGTTGTTGTTGCTGTTGTTGTTGTTGCATTGGTGCCATTTCATGATTTACTTCATACATAGTATGAACAGGAATCAGTTGCACTACCGGTGGTTTCTGTTCTTGTTCTTCTGTAGCATTTAAAACAGCAGCAAATTTCGCAGCTAATCTCTTGTTTGCCTCTTCAGCAATAATATTCCATCCATTCTTTTCTGCTTTCCGTTGATAGAAATTCCGAACCATGGTTGCTGTCTTTGTAGTTAATTGATCAGCAATTGTGGTCCATTTCGTACCATATTGTTCTAAAAGTTTGGGGAATGCATTAGATTCAGTAATACTCCAATAACTGGAAATTGTTTTACGACGTGTATCTCCGTATTCTGATCCTTGACTGAATGTACCTTCGGAAGGAACATCTGGTGGTGTTACTTCATTCTCACCTTCAGTTGATCCATTAGGTTGAAGTTGATCTTCTTCCTTTCTTGCCACTCTTGGTTTCTTTCTTGCTGGTGGTTCGGGTTGTTTCTCCTTCGATTTATCAAATACCGGTGCAGCAGCACGTTTTCTTCTTCCTGTTTCCGTATACAATTCCTCCTCACTAAATGGTTCATTTCTTGTTAATTCCCCACTGACTAAAACTGGAGGAGTAATTTCAGGAATTGTAGTTTCCAATTCCGAAGCCGTCTCATCTGTAGCTTGTTCCACAGTTGAAGGTTCTTCATTAATTGGTGTTGATGCTGGTGTTTGTGATACATTTCTTGATCTTGCTGCTTTACCCCGTTTCTTCTTTGAAGCTCGCTTTTTAAATTGAATCAACAATTGTTTGTAATTGACTAATTTCTTGGTGACATAATAATGATCTACACATTCCAGGGCAGTTCTCATACCACCCATATGACGAGAAATTGCTCCAAATCTCTTGGGAAATAAACAAAACCCTTCACAGAATAATTCATGTTCACTATCGGAGAAATTGGAAATAAATGAAGTATGTAATCGTTGACTCCATGTTGATTTATCATATACGATATTATTTGAATCCATAAACTTGATTTCTCGACGTTCAATTGGATCTAATATTAAATCAGGAATAGGTGCAGCTACACGTTCTGCCTTGACTAATGGATGTTCATCTTCTTCTTGTCCCAAGGAAAGTAAAATCTCTTGAAATTCTGCTTCCGTAGTGACTAAATCCCCATGACGTCTACTTCTTCTTGATGAAACTGTAGGTAAATCCAAGGCACTACCTTGAGGGGATCCAAATGGAGGTTGTTGTTGTTGAGCTTGTTGCTGTTGTTGTTGTAATTGAAGTTGATTTTGTTTCCGAAGGTCAGAAGAATCAATTTCTCGTCTCATTTCATCATCAGGGGGATGTAAAACACGTAATTGTTGATCCATTTTAATTCGTTCTTGTTCCCAAATTTCCAATCCTTGAGAATATTCAATCCATAATTCTGCTCGTTTCTTGGCAATCACATCACTTTTATTCTTGATTCGATCAATTAATTTACTTTTAATTTGAATGAATAATTCAAAATTAGTTTTGAAAAATGAATACTCTTCCAAATTATTAATTGGTTTCGCTAAGGAATATTTCAAATATGTTAATTCATTCTTGGGATCTTTTGCTTCTAATTCAAATTTCTGTTTGATGGCTTCAAATTCTGTTTCAATTTTCGTCATGGGGAATTTACAACCTTCAGGGTAATAATCTTCATTTTCTGGTTGTGGAGGGATAATTACTTCTGGTTTAGGTGGTTCTATTTTTGGTTCAACTTTGGGAAGTTCTATTTTAGGGGGTACTTCAATATCAAGGATTTGTTCATCAATCTTACCTTCATTTAATTTCAAATCTGTAGTTTCAAATGAGTCTTCGTCATCGTCATCATCTTCTTCTACTTCCTCGTCATTTTCTTCATGTTCCTCTTCCTCTTCCTCTTCAGGTTCTTCCTCTTCATGTTCTTCCTCTTCAGGTTCTTTCCCCCTTTCAAAAGTTTCCTCATTCTCGGGCTCTTCCTTAGTTGGAACAACTTGTTCTTCCTTTACACTAGTCTCTTCTTTCTTATACGTTGGAGTATTCACTAAACTGGCTCGATTACTTTTATATTCATACTTCAGAGGAAATCTCCGTTTATCAGGTTTGGGGTATTCGTGATAACTTCGTTTGATTGAAGAATATCGATCAACTAATTTTGGGTTGGAATATAATGATGACATTGAAGCATATCGTGAATTATAATAATCTGAACCAGTACCTACCCCTGATGTTGGTGTTGCGTTAACTCTTGTTGGTTTTCCTGATCCAATCGGTACACTATTACTTCCTGATACTGTTCCAAATGCATTTGATCTTCTATCTTTTGAACTATATCTTAAGGAATTAGTTAAGGAACTTCGATTAGATTTCCATTTACTGGTATTTATTGAAGATGAAGATGTTGTGGAATTAGGTGAATGTGATGTATCTTGAACATATGAATCATATCTTTCTTTATTACTTCGGAATTCTGAACCATTGGACATTCGATGATATTGTTGATAATATGAACCCAGTGTGGAACCAGAACCAGACAGGAGAGACGCCAGGCCAGGTCCTGCTCCAGGTCCTGTACCTGCACCTGTTCCTATTCCTGTACCTCCACCTGCACCTGTACCTTGAGATAATCGAGAATCGCCACTTGACTTTCGTTCACTTCTCCAACTATTGTCACCTCGATAATAATCGGAATAACCATAACTTGGATAATAATATGATGATGATGATGATGAACTTGTAGCGTATGTTGATTCTCCAGTGCCTGAGTTTGTTCCATTTGGTGGTATGTTTGTCCCTCCACTTAGACTTCGTCTGGCAAAGGGTTTATGGGTTGATGTTGTCGGTATATTGTAATCTTTTGAATGTGTTAATGAAGAAGAACCAGGTCCATTACTTTTGTAATCTCGTCTAGACATAGCAGAAGTTGTACTTGTCTGATTATTTATAGGTACTGCTCCTGTTGCTTGTGTAGTTGATGTATTTGTTGTATTCGATAATGAGTAAAAGTTTTTCCTTCGTGATTTTCCATAATCGGTATATTCATTTCGGTCACTATATCGTGTTGGAGGGTGTCCTCGTTGGTTAGACGATGACATTGTGTATTGTGTATTGACCGAATGGTGATGTTTTGGTTAGTGGAATTGATATATATATATACACCCTTTCTCTAGTTTTCTCTGTCCCTTCTTTTCGTGTTATGTGTGAAGTGTGAAGTGAATAGTTAATGACAGACAAATAAATAACAACACACAAGTTAAAAAAAATCAAGCAAAATGATTGGCTAACAACGAGGAGAAGTTCTGTGTGTGTATGTGTGTGTATTGTTCTCAATCGGAATGTGTAAATAATAAATTTTGTTGTTGTGTTTAGTTAACGTTGTTTGTTCATTTAAAAATAGTGTAAGTCTAGTTATCAGTTTAAACTAGTTCACTGTAACTTCCCTTGGGGGGTAGTAAATTGTTTCCAGTAGGTTATACTTGATGTATGGTATGTATATAAACTACCAGGTGATGTATATATTTATGTTATATATTACGTGGAACGGGGATAGGTGGTGTATGGGTTGAATTTTTTGCCTTACAGTTTTTTTTTTTCTTTTGTTGTTTTTGGATTAAAAAAAGAGAAAAGTTTTTTTTTTTTGTTTTTTCCTTAACAAAAATAAAAAATTGTATGACTGATTATTTTTTTTTTTTTGTCTGTCTTATTTTAAGGCTGGCTTATTTTTGTCAGGGCGTGCGTGACACAATTTGAATTAGTTATAAATTGTTAAACGTTGTTGTTAGTTTCTTACTTCTATATATATCTTCTATATATATCTTCATCTTCTATGTTTATCTTCTATGTATATCTTCTATGTATATCTTCTATATATATCTTCTATATATAACTCTATAATTCTGTCTAATTACTACTTTTCAATATTTTCTTTAACAATCCAACATCTTCAATACTCTTGACAATTTCATCATATCCAACATTCAACTTTAACACTTTATTCCCCATTCCACCACCTATACTCTTTCGTTTATCATTTATTACAATACAACTACAACTTTCCAATGCTGAAATAATTTCAATAAATTCTCCTATTTTAAGTATTCCTAACAAGTTATTTGCTTCATTTTGTTTTCTGTAATAGTCATAAAATGAATTCACTGATATATCACCCTGTCCCATTTTCTCTAATTGATAATTAAATAAATGACATAATAATGCCTTTTGTAAGAGATTTAAATTTGATATTGAATTATTATCAAAGGATAATGTGCATACTTTGGCAATATGTGGTATCATTACTTTTGGGTAGTTTGTTGTAAACTCAGTATATGTTTGAAACGGAGGAAGTGTTCTTTCAATTAATTCAATACTTTTATAACATATATCGAATGCCTTACGTAAATCTCCTGATATACTGGCACTTTTTCTGGAACATAATTGAATAGCAGAAGGATGAAATATAGGAATATCGGAAATAGCATCTGTCAAACTTTTTAATCGTGATATTATAATTGATTTAATTTGATCTGCAGTATATGGTAAAAATTGTAAAGTTTCAGGAGTTAAATTATTTCTTACTAATCGGGGTAAGAATTTATCAGTAAGATCTAATGTATTGGAAATACCAATCAACACCAACTTTGTAGTTAAATTATGAGAATTATTTATATTTGATGCTTGAAATAATTCAAATAAAACTTGTTGATCTCGTGTAATTAATGAATCTAATTCATCAAGTACAACAATAATACTGTCAAATGTACACTGTTTATTTAACATTTTGAAAAATAATTCACTATCCATTTTCTTATGACCAATATGTAAGTTCCCAAATATATCTCGAGCAATTTCATGAAATATATGTTCAGGATTATTTAATGTCATACAATTAATATTGACTCGTTTTATATTATTCAGTTTAATCTTATTCATAGTTAATTTAACTTGTTCAGTCTTGCCTGTTCCTGGAGGACCAGAAATATATAAATTATTACACACGTTCAATTTTAAACTGTGAGTTATAAAATCATATAAATGTTTCCCTTCGACATCTCGACTAACTAAACAATCACCAGGATTGTTTGAATTGTAACCTCGTTGAAATAAAGCTTTAGCACGAGAATAAATTGAAGTAGTGGGAACAAGTGGTTGAAATAACTTTGTCACTGCCTTGGGTTTGACATGTCCAAGTTTTTGTTTCTTGCCTGGAGTTCTAGGTGTATCCAATTGATGATTAGTTATATCAGTAATAGTCCTCTTTTTTGGTGTTCTTTCAGGAGAAATCATTGCTGAAGTTAAGAAGAGAAGGAATTCATACAGAACACGAGAAATATCTACATCTTTATAATATTAATTTTGTGTACATAATGAGAAACACGAAATGTTTAAAAAATTTTGTACGCGTATAAATTATATATATTTTTTTTTGCAAGTAAAAAAAAAATGCCCTAATAATTATTCCCAATTGGGAAATGTAATGGAATTGCCCCTTGTAAAATTGTGATTGTAACAATATTTCATTATTTCGTGGTTACTCTGTACAATAGTATCTGTAAAACTTAGTTAGGATGTTATTTAGAACTGTAGCTATTCCCCAACTGTGACTATTCCCCAACTGCAGTACTCATTGCTTTCAGAGACATTAATACACTTTTAGGCAATACTGACACTCGTTGATCATAATCTGACCTGATTATCTGAATAATCTTATTTAAATTCTCCCTAGTGAATGGAAAAACTTGTTCTCCTCGATATACTCTACCTAATCGTAATTTCCCTCGTTCTGTAAGATGTACATAATATTCCATATACCAATCCATACGTCTTCGATGGGCTGCTTCTCGTTTAACATCGATTTCCTTGACTAAAATCACTTGAAAGAAGGACTCATCGATATATATATCCAGACGGGTTAATACATCCATATTCGATACATAGAATGGGGTTATTAATTTCTCTTCGTATATTACAGGTGTAGGGAAATATTGTGATACTTCAACTTTATCCATATTCTTAAAAATTGAACTTAGAACAGGACTTTGTAAACATTTATCACAATTTGATAACACCATACAATCTAATCGTTGTAAAATCCCTTGCTTAATTATATCCATAACTTTATGAATATTCTGACTAGAGAATTCAAACAGTTCAAACTCATCAAAACTTTTCAATGTTGATCGTAAAATCATAGTTCCTTCATTGGTTACTTGTAAATAATGTTGTCGTTTCCCATCTGCAATCCTAACTTCATGTTTTATAAGTTCAATATCATCATGTACTTGTATTATATCAAACCAAGTACGGTCAATCCAATCGGGAACCTCAAACCCAACAGGAATATAAAAAGATATCACATTATCTAACAACTCTCTTGTTTCTTCTTCTTCATTATAATATTCCAAGTATTCTCGTATAAAACTAGCAGGGAAGTCTCCATTATCTTTATCCCAAGGTTCATCCTTTAATTTATAAGTATATTGATCATGTTCATTCAATTTAATTAAATACAATACCGTATATGTCTCTCGTGATCGATGAATTAAATCAATCATTATATCTTCAAGATTTGACACTGATACAAACTTGTACCTATTATATTGTTCGATATCGGCACTGAATGGGTATGTTCCAAATATATCTTCTACGGTAGGAACATCACAATTTAACAAATACATTAAAACTTTCTTCATGGTTATCTTCAGTTTTTACAAAGAGAAACTGTTAATTTGAGGATCATTCTTATATATATGGTTAAATTCCAGGGTAATAATTTAAGCGCATTTAAACAATTAGCGCAAAAAAATATAAAAATTAATTAAATTTTTTTTTAGGTTCCCACGAGGTGCTTACTAACAAAACTATATAATCTCTTGGCTTTTATTTGGGTAGATAATAGAACTGAATCTAGATTCAGTGATGTTGTTGCTGTCGTTTGACTTGAGAATATCTTGGAATATTCTCTACTTAGTATAGACCTTACTAGTTTGAACGTTTTCCTTTGTGTTTAATTATTATTTAAGACAATCATAGGAAAGGAGTGTATTTGTCAGGAAGTTAAAAGAAGTCACACCCCTTGTTGAACATATATCAACCTGTAACAAGGTGTTACTTTTACTGAACATAGTGACGTCATGCTTGTTTGTTGTGTGTTTCAAACCATCAAACGCTCATGTCCGTTACAATATACACTTGCTAGCAAAGTATTAACAATACAAAAATCACAAAAATCAAAGTATTACACAAATTTAAAGATGTTGCAAAAATCTAAATCTAGATGCAAAGTAGTTAAACATTGAAACATTGAAACATTGAAACATTGAAACATTGAAACAATGATAACTAACGCAAGTGAGATAGCAAAAATTAATGACTTAGTTATTTAGTAAGAAACAGTAGGAAATGAAAAAAAAAAGATATTACTGTAAATGTCTATGACATTACTCAATCGTGCTACTTGTAAGTACAATGAATAAACCATTAATATTGGTATAACAACCTATAATTAACAACTGATTCTGTTTGCCATTGTTTCCTTCGGAAATACATCCTTCAATTATTTATCGGCTAAAATTTCTTATACAACATGAAATAAGTTGGGGGGAAACTAAATCAAGGGTGAACAAAAATCTACAATTAACATTAATTTTAAAACAAGTTTATTTCGTTAAATTTTTATAGCAATATATATAATTATATACGTTGTAAATACAAATAGTTGATAGTTTTTTTTTTTAGCTTTTTTTAATGTGTTAGTTGGTTATTTGCTATAAAATAAAAAGATGCTTTACACATCATAAACCATTTTGTAAATTCTAAAAAAGAAACATTTTTAAAAATAAAACTTCAGCCAGTCCCAAAAAAATATATATATCCGTAGTATTCGTAATCATTCGTAAAAAAAACATTAAGTAAATCATTCAATCATAAAGTTTTTAATGTACACATAAAAATGCAAGTTAAAGTTAGTAATGCATTGGGAATGGTTGAAAATCTTTTAGAAAAAAAAATGCGCAAAGTTAGAAGATACAAGTCGACAAGACTCTAAGCCTTATATTGAACATCAGACTTGTAATTAACTTGGAAATCATTTCTCAAGACATTCTTCAATTGTTCATTTTCCTTTTGCATTTCTCTAAGAGATTTTCTTAATTCACCATTCTCATTTTGTAAAAATTCTTCAATAACAGTTAAAGCACGATTCTTTCTTTCTAAATCATCCATGCTTAAAACTTTTTCACCTTCAACATCATCATCATCATCCATCATGACTTCCATATCTTGTTTTTGCTCATCCGTCAAGTAAGAGAGTTTATCCTTCATTTCATCAGTGTCAAGTTCTTGAGATAATTTACGTCTCTTATCTTGAAGGTAAGCATCTTGGTAGCTCATCTTGGAAATAACTTAGTTTATAGGAGTAGTTTGGGGAAGGGATTCTTTTTAGTTCAATGTAATAAATACAAAGATCTATGAGGAGAAAAAGGAAAAAGAGGAAAATGAAGAAAAAACTTGTGGAGAGTTTTTACAAGTATTTATAGTTTGAAATTTTGAGGGGTTAAAAAAAAAACTGTGGGTTGGGCTTGTAACGAAAAAGAAAAACTATGAGTAATCTTCCAAAAAAAAAATAACCCAACATGGAAAACTATGCATGATTGGATGTATTACCGATAATAGAGAGAGAGTGGGGGTGAGAAACTAAATAAACAAAATGAGGAGATGATAAAAGAAATTGGTAGATTCCGGAAACGGCCAAGGAAACAAATAGGAAATTTCATCCAGTGATGTGCAGATCACCCCACAAAAAAGAAATTTCTTTTTGTTTTAATTTCATTCATTCACACTACCTTTATTTTTTTTTTTGTCCTCACGCACAGACATTTTTCCCCCTTTTTTTAAAAAAAATTACCACAAAACTACAAACAGATGATCTTTACATTAGTTCGGAATTATTACCGTAGAATCAAAAACTGAAAAACAAATGACTTACAAAACTTGAGTGAGTCGATTTATTATTTAGACGTATTTTGTGTAAACTTAGTCATGGGTTTATGATTTCCGGATTAATTTTAGTTGAACATATGCCAAGTCTTCGAGATTTTGTTTGTAATTTGTTTACACTTTAAAAAAAGATGAGCTAACTCTGCGGGATTTTGCAAGAATCTTTATTACTCGTTAAATATAGAAAAAAAAAGGGGTAAATCTATACGAGCTATTGTGAGTACCACACATTACATCATTGTTGTATCGACACAATATTATTTAGTTATGCATAATTTGTTGATTTCCCATATTTCCCCGTCTTAATTTTTCTCTAGCTTCGCCCCTCAACTAGTAATCTCCGAGGCTTCCCCTCGATCATGCTTCTATGTCAAATGATATCATACAACGTTATCAGGGTTCTATCAAGTATCACAATAGAATGAGACGTTAATTACTTCCTCGGCATTAACTCTTTTTATCCAATATATCTTTCAAATATGTTTGTAAAGCAGGGTTCTTTCGTGTAATCATTAATATATCCAGAGGATTAATGACATCTCGTCCACCATGTTCAGCAAACATTTCCAAATCTTCACCAAGTTGGATTATTTGATTATATACTAATTCAACTAATGATGATATGAATGTTGGTGTGGCAAAAATGGATGTGTCTTCATTAGTTGTTGATGTTTCTCTTAGTGAATTCAATTGTTCTTCTACTATTTGTGATACATGTAGATATATTGCTGCTTTTAATTGAACTGCTATTTCATCTTTAGATTGTCTTGCCATGTTGTTGTGAAGTGTTTGTTGTTGTACGCGTATCTTGTTGATTTGATTTGATTTTATTTTATTTTTAGGGTGAGAAGTTTAAATTTTTGTTCCTGCATGATGGGCACATTTTCTGGAACCTTTCTTTTGTACGCTTATTTATATATCAGGATGTTACTCTACATGATGTTACTCTACATGATGTTTCCAATGTTGGACTTCTCTTAGAAGAAAGTACGATAAATAAGGAATTACTAGACACATATGAAGAAATATAATCTGAAAAATGCATAGATAACCCCCTTTTCAGATCTTGCTATTCAATATCAATCTCATCCTAATATTTATATTTATACTAATACTATTCCCTATTGTTTTAACTATTGATTTTCCTGATCTATAGATAAAATTATGGGAATAATAAGTAAATATACAAACTTGTAAAGTATAGTCTTGATTCAACTTCAACTTTAACTTCAACTTATTTACTTGTTGACGAATATAATCTTGAAACCATGCGGCAGTATGAATGAGGGGTATTAACCCCAAAACAAGGGAATCAAATCATTGATCAACATCTAGTTCACTCCTCTGTTACCCCTTCACTCTACCAATACTTTCGTAAATATCTTGTACTACGCCACGGAGTTTAAACCCGTAGTCTTTTTCTTAGCCTTGTTGTTTCAAACAAAGGAGTTATTGTCTTTTTTTGCATTGTTTGTTAATTTTTACTCCGAAACTTTTTTGTTTGTTGGGTGAATTTTTGGTTAAATTCGCACACCAAAACGTTGTCAATAATCTTTCATCCCCCCCTCCCTCACTTTTGGATATTGTCGTCAATTGCTTGTGGTTGTTTTAAACTTGTTGATTGTATAACGTCCTTAAAAGTGAGTGGATAAAACCTATTACTCATACAACTAAATACACCCAGTTTACAATGTCAGTTCCTAATCCACCAAGTCGTAATCCTTCACTACTAAGTATTTCATCTTCAGTAACTGACCCTCATACAAAACTTCCTAAAGTTAGAACGAAAAAGGGATTATCTTATGTCATTGGTAATTCAAGTAATAATGATAATCATATATTACCAATAAATTCTATACAATATTCCAGTCATACCAATCAATTATTTACTGGTGGGCGTGATGGTACTGTTAAAGTCTGGCAGCAGACTACTACCAGTGGTACCAGTGGTGCCACTGGTACCGGTGGTAGTGGAACTGTCCCAGTTGAATTTTCTACCAGTTTTAGTGAAACTCTGAGTGTTGAATATCAAGATTTGGATGAACGATTATTGCGACTAGAAACAGCAATATCTTCCCATACATTACCATATAATCGAACACCAACAACTCCATTTAGTATTGTCGACAGTTATAATCACCATTTTGATTGGATAAATGATATCAAATTGATTAATAATGATGCTAATTTAGTGTCTTGTTCTGCAGATTTATCAATTAAAATAATTGATTTAAATATGGAAAGTAGTAATAATGTTCAATATCATATGTCGAATAATTCCAGTTCAATACATAAATTTCCTAATGTTCATACAGATTATATTAAGAAATTGTCATATTCAAATAATCAAAGTCATCATATAATAAGTGGAGGTTTAGATGGACGTATAGTTATATGGGATTTAATGCAATTTACACCAATTCAACATTTTACAAATACAGTGATTGGTACTTTACCTAGTTCAATATATTCCCTTGCTAATGATAATGCTCATGTTATAGCAACAGGTGGTCCTAACAATACAATCAATATCTTTGATCCTAGATTAGAAACCCCATTTATTAGGAAATTAATTGGACATCAAGATAATATTCGTTGTTTATTAATGAATGATCATTTTATATTAAGTGGATCGTCAGATACAACTATAAAGTTATGGGATTTAAGAACTTTCAAAGTTTACAAGAATTTTGATATTCATGATTATCCTGTGTGGGCAATGTGTGTTGATCCAACAGCTACTGGATTCTCGAAATTTTATTCAGGAGATCAAGCAGGGAATATTGTAAAGACTGATTTATCTTGTTTATCTACTCATAATAAACAAGAAGAAATATTCAGTTTTGATTTGTTTAGTCCAAGTGAACAAGTTCTCTTAGATGAAAAACTTGGTGTTTCTACTATTGTTGCTAAAGGAGACTCACCTGTATTATCACTATGTTGTGAAACTCAACAATCAACAATATTTAGTTCAAATTATGAGTCATTGAATAGATTTACTGATCCAAACACTTCTCAACTTTCCCAATATCAATATATGAGGAATTATATTGATTATTCAATCAACAGAGAGAATCAATTAAAAGATGAATTAGCTAGTGGATTAGCTGATAATGCTACAATACATACAACCCAGAATCAAAATGATGATTTAAATTCTGATTTTTACGATTTAATAAGTCATTTATCAATGGAAACAAGTGAGATACAATCTACTTTCTCACATAGTCATTTCACGGATGTTGGTTCATTATCTACTCCAGGAACTTTACTTCGTGATGAAGCTAGTGAAGATCAAGATAACAAGGAAGAATATAATTCTATGTTTTTAAATGTAAATGGAGGACCATCACGAGAGTTTATTAATGCATTTAAAGAAGAAATTGAATTAGATGGATTTAATTTTGGATCAACAGGAAACATACATGTTACATTGATGAAAGCAACCAATAGTAATTTAACTACTCCAGTTGAACAACAATCTGTGTCGACAACTTCATCGAATGAATATATTGATACTACTCCTGTAGAGATCTTACTTAATCCTGTCGCATCAAGTCAAATTACTTCAGTTCCCTTCAATATTAAACCACTATCCCAAAATTGTCTCTTACCAAAGAGTGTAGTTTCCAAACGAGTATTTGATAATAAACGTCATATAATGGTGTGTTATGCCAATGGAGATTTCAAAATTTGGGATTTATTAATTTGTCAAGAATTACATTATTTTCCAAACAAGACAAACACAATGTTGACACATAAACAATTGGAAGAACGAATTAAAGAAATGGATGAGATTATTCAAAAGTTTCAAACTTCAGATACATTAAATAATTGGTGTGAAGTTGAAATTAAAGCTGGTAAGGTATTAGTAACCCTTATGGAAAGTTCATTTATGAATGCAGAAATATATTATGATGAACTTATACAAGAGTATCCTTATTTAGAAAAGACTCATCCTGATCAAGCAGCTAGGTTTAAAGATGTACGAAAGGTTAAAGTTACTTCTGATGATCGATTTCAAATTGCGGCAATCCTTTTAAATTCTTTCTTTTATGGGTTTGCCATGTATGAATGGAAATTTGATGTTTTATTACGAGATGAATTAAGAAATGCCTACAAGAATACTCCTAACGATAATGATACAGGTTCATTAACTAGTAGTTTACGAAAACTTAAGAGGTTAGGAAAGATTTCCTCCAAAAGTAATCTCACGCAAGCTTCAAAAACAGTTACACCTTCAGGATCAACCAATGTAAGCGTACAAGATCTCAATGTCAATCCCAATTATCCTATGAATGACTTCATGGAAGGTGATCATAAATCTCATAGTGAATTTGATACATCATTAATGAGACTTTTACAAACTAATCGAAAAGTATATTGGGATAAATTAAATTCACCAAGTTATAATAATAAGAAATTGGATACTGTTATGGGAGTACTGAAGATTCATCCTGCTGTTGATGAAGAAGATACAAAAGAACATCAATATCACCCTGTTATAAATTCAAAACGATTCCCTCAAGATTTATTACTTATTATATTTGAACATTCACCTGAGTTAGGTAATTATCGAGACTTGTTTAGTTTTCTGTTTTATGATGTTGACAAGTTAAGTCGGGATGAAGAAGCTCTTGATACTCAATTCATTAAAGATTTACGGTATTACCTTCCTAGATGGTTAGCGCATCCAATCATATATAACAAATATCCCATCAAGGAATCACCAAAAGTTGCATTTACCCTTGTGGAATATGATTATAATAAACTCCCACCAACAGTTAAAATTGGCGGGAAATCACAAAAGAAAATAAAGAAATTACCCGCAATTGAAGGATCAAACAAATTAACTTCACATAATATGTTACGTGTAAGTAAGATATTAGGATACCTTGTGGAAAAATTTGAACTGAAGACGTCAGAAATGAGAGATAAGGATAGAGTAACTGATGGTATGGCGAAATACCCTTGGGATTGGCTTGTTTTAGAATGTCGTGGTCAAGAATTACCTTATAATTTAACATTACAAACTATAAAGACAAAGATTTGGAAAAGTAGTAGTGATGTGGAGTTGATATATCGTAGAAGGTATGACAATTAATGAATATATAGCGATAGCTGTATATGAGTACAATAAAAATATAGAACAAAATAAGCATATATATCTTGTAATTATATAGAGAAATTATATCACGTGATTTGATTTCCTAATTGGGAAGATACTGGTCAATTTTTTTTTTCCTAATTTCGATGAGACTTTTGAAAATTCAACCAAACAACAAATTAACTCTGTGAATAACTAACACCCCAATACTAATACACAACATGGATGACAACGATAGAGTTATTTCTCGATTATTCAGATCGTTCAAGACCGTAAAGGAAATGGTCAGGGATAGGGTATGTCTAAGAAATTATTACTATATTACTCTTTGTACTAACACTTCCAGGGCTATTATATTACTCAAGAAGAAATTGATATGACACTTGAAGAATTCCGAGCAAAAGTTTGTGATTCCATGGGTGTACCACAACGTAAACTAATGTGTTTCCAAGCTCAACCTACTGGAGAATCATTAGAGAAATTCCCTGATTTAGGTGCATTATGGGTGGAATTTTGTGATGAAGCCAGTGTTGGTATTAAAACTATGAGGAATTTTTGTATTCATATTACTGAAAAGAATTTTAGTACTGGATTATTTATTTATCAAAATTCAATTACTCCTAGTGCTAATAAATTAATTCCTACTGTATCACCAGCAACTATTGAAACTTTCCAAGAAGGGGATTTAGTAGTTAATATTACTCATCATGAATTAGTTCCAAAACATATTAAATTAAGTAAAGATGAAAAGAAGGAATTATTGGAAAGATATAGATTGAAAGAATCACAATTACCAAGAATCCAAAGAGAAGATCCTGTTGCAAGATATTTAGGGTTGAAACGAGGGGAAGTTGTCAAGATTATTAGAAGATCAGAAACTTCAGGAAGATATGCCTCATATAGAATTTGTTTGTAGTTTATTTGTATATTTTAAGGTCTTCCACAAAGGATGGTATCTTGTAGACCATGCCACCATGTAATATCCTTAATATCTACTCTCAGGGAAGGACTGACTTGAACTCCATCAATACCAAGATATACAGGAGCAATAGTAATAATTAGAGAGTCAATGACACTTTTTTCTTCAAATTTGTTAAAATCAAGTAAATCGTTGATTATTCTTGCACCACCTTCAATCATAACTGATTTGATACCAAGCTGTGTCAATGTGTCAAGAATTACAGTCCAGTTCAGAGTATTTCCAATTAAAGGTAATTTCAAATATTTCCCTCCTTGATCAACAACACAATCAAGTGAATCAGAATCAACACTTGCAGACTCATCAACAAGAATATATGGAGCTAATCCTTGACCTGCTTCACATATCTTACTCAATGTAGAATTGTGATATTTCCATTTCGCATGAGGATCAATAATAATTGGTCTTGGAGATTTACTATCTGGATATCGACAGTTTAACTTTGGATCATCAGCAAGGATAGTTCCAATTCCAACCAATATCGCATCATGGTGTGCACGTAAATAATGAGTCATGGTTTTCGTTTCAGCATGAGATAATTTAGTTTGTGTTCCTGGTTTGGCTGAGATTCGGGAATCTATTGATTGTGCATAAGTTAATGTAACGAACGGTTTGGATGTTATGTCATGTGGAAGATATGATTTAAGAAAGGGGATTAATGATTCAGGTAATGGTATAAGTGACATTATTCAGTAAAAGTTGTTGAAATTTTCACTACATTTTTTCGTAAGTTGATATTGATGTTGGTGAGACAGTAAATATTAGTGTTACTTCTTCCTTTGTAATGCTTCTTCTTTGGATATCTCCCTCTGAATAATCAACTCTTGATCTCGATTAAACCTCATCTCTTCCCTTTTTTTCCAAGCATTATATTCTAACTCAGGGTTTAAATCGTCAGTATCATCTACACCATCATAGTCCTCTTGCTTAGTTTCGCTTTCACCAGTTATTGTTTGATCAGTGGCGAGTTTAGACAAGAGTACTTGTCGTTGACGTTGGTCATCTTGTACTTCTTGTTGTGCTGGTTTTTGTTTTTGAGAGATGAATATTGGCTTGGGCTGTGGTTGTTCTTCTTCTGAAGAGGAACTGGAATCTGATTCATAAGAGGAGGAGTCACCTGACATGGTGGGTTGTAGTTGTGAGAGAAGAGTAGTTTAGAGTAAATTTGATTTCGTGATGAGTTTTCTGTGTGTCGCACTGAACGAAGTTGGTTAATGTTAACTTTAACTTTTTTTGGTAAAAGATTTTACTTGACTAGAGTCATAACTAAGAGTTAATTCACAACATTTCTTGTTGTTTTTGAATTTTCTTCTAAAATTATTGCAAAAATTTGAATAAATCTTTACAAAAAGTTATTCACCTTTTACCGTAACAAGTTTTTCCTTTAACAAGTTTTTCCTTTAACAAGTTTTTCCTTTAACAAGTTTTTCCTGTAACAAGTTTTTCCTGTTACATCTTGACTCAATCAACATCAATCACCCATCAATTATACTGACTCATGAGTCAAATATCAAACCCAACATTTCAAATCACCAACAACATTACTTGACGAAGTGAGATATTTTTTTTTACAGCCGATGTTTTTTTGTTTGTGGTTGTTACACCCTCGGCATATACAAAATTACTATTGTCATGTGAATTTGACATACATGTTTATTGTTTACAAAACACGTAAATAGGGGGAGCGTACTGTTGCTGGAGGAGAAGAAGATCTGGATCAGAAGATCTGGATCAATTGATTACTTGTTATTTTTTTCTCAATTACAAATCAAAGTGTGAATACCCCGCATTATAGTTTATACTGTTTGTTCTTAACGTGCAGGGTCTAATATTAATTAGGTCATGCTACAGCATTACGTGTATAAAAAAAAAAAGAATACCGAACGTTCCCATAGTTTGTAATTACACGGTTACATTCACGCACAAACACAAACAACAAACAAAACTCGCGGGAAATAAAAAAATTTCTTTTTCTTTTGTTTTATTTTGCTGACATTTTTTTTTAAGTTGAATTGTCGCTTTTTTTTTTTTCAAGATCTATTTTTAAATTGAAGTTTGTAGTTTCCTTTAACCACAACATCCTTCTTCTTTCACCAACTATCTTCACTCACTATGATGTCTTCTGTTGCTGCTCCTACTTGGGATGTTCCCTTTGGTATTAAACTATGGCCTATTTTTGATACTTTAGTATCTTCATTATCTCACAACACGTTTATTCCATCGCAATTCACCTTTGATACTACATTACCTTTATCCACGTTCCCAGCTGTTGTTACAGGTATTTCCACTTATTATATTGTCATCTTTGGTGGTGATTTCATTTTCAAGAAATTTCAAATTAAACCTTTGGTATTAAATGGATTATTTCAAATTCATAATTTGTTATTAACAGGATTATCCCTTTTATTATTAGTATTAATGGTGGAACAATTAATCCCCATGATTTACCATCATGGATTATACTATGCTATATGTCATCCAGATGCTTGGTCTCAAGAATTAGTGTGTTTATATTATTTGAATTATTTGTGTAAATTCACAGAATTTATTGATACTTTGTTCCTTGTGGTTAAGCAAAAGAAATTAACCTTTTTACACACTTATCATCATGGTGCAACTGCTTTATTGTGTTACACGCAATTAATTGGACTTACACCAATTTCTTGGGTGCCAATCGCCTTGAACTTGGGTGTTCATGTGGTTATGTATTGGTATTATTTCCTTGCTGCCAGAGGAATTCGTGTCTGGTGGAAAGAATGGGTCACTCGTTTTCAAATCATTCAATTTATTTTGGACTTGGGATTTGTTTATTTTGCCACGTACAACAAGATCGTATACACTTATTTCCATCAATATTTAAATGTACTCCCAGTTTGTGGAGATTGTGCTGGAACTATGCTTGCTGCTTATTCCGGATGTGCCATCTTATCATCATATTTAGTCTTGTTTATTGCCTTTTATATCGATGTATACAAGAGAAAGGGGTCAAAGAGAGCAAATTTGGTTAAATCGGTGCATGGTGGGGTTGCTGCTCAAGTTAATGAATATGTTTATGTTAGTGGTAGAAGTGAAACTCCAATTCCTCATGGACTTAAATCAAGAAAGTAATTGTTGTTTTTTGTATATGTACATATAATTTTAATATAGTAATTAATCAGAATATTTCAGTCTCAGTGAAAAAACTTCTTGTTGTCTTCATCACAACAGATAAACATAAATTACCTTGACAAGCACATTAATAAAACTAAATGACGGTGAACAGTGTCCCATGCCACACAAATGATCCGTCGACCCCTAAACACTCAAATATTAAATTCTATTGTTGAAACTTTAAAAGACATTCGGAAATCCTTTGTTGCACATTGATACTTCTATAGAACAATGGTTGCAATTTTCAAAAAGCGCAAATTAAATTTGGAATCATGCCATTTTTAAACAACTCAAATAATTAATCCGAAAATCGGATTTGCGGCAATTAAAGTGTATAACTTAAGTCCTGACATTATCTATATCGGTCATCAACAACAAAGCATGATATAACATACTCTATAACGTACTATAAATAGCACCTATTCCTTCCCTTTTCTAGATCACTTTTTTGCAGCAAAAAAACCAAGTACCAATGAATCAATTCATGTTCCTTTACCACTTATTACTTCAAATATTAATTGTAAGTGTCTATGCCGGTTTTATCCATTCAGAACGTGGTCCATACTGGTGTCCTATACCAATCAAAAAACCTCATGTTGGCATGCCTAAACTATTAACTCTCGAACTATCCAAGACTGAACCAGTTGAAGAAGGTAAATATGAATTTTTGATTGAGTTTAAAATTCAAGATAATATTATCCCAATTGAAAAATTAAAAACTGTTTATGTCCATGGTATAGATGATCATGATGTTTTATATGATAGAGATGATAACATTGGTCCTATTCGTCACTCGCCCTATCATTTCTTCCAAAAATGGAAATTGAATACTCAATCCGTAGTGGGGTATAATTGCACATCCCCATTTAGTATCCACTACGAGTGGGATAATGGTGTGACACGGAATTATACCCATAGTTGTGACAGTGATAGAGATTCACCAATTATGTGTTGGCACGATTCCAGGGAAACCTCTAAAGTTCCTCAACCTTCCACTATTGTATCTACGGAATACCGTGAGATCCAAACAACAAGCTGTCCAGCCGTTTTTGGTCTTTATCATTGCCCAGTTGGTGATATCTCCAAAGAAGAAGTATTAACATTTGAATTCACGTCAATTGAATGGATTGAACACGACTACTATAAAGTTACACTTGAATTTGAACTTAAAAACCCTGGAAAGAAAATTTATCGTATCCTTATTATTAGTCTTTATACACCTAATAATTATCTTCCAGGAAACGTTGAGTTGTATAATCTGCAATCCAACATTGATCTTGTGGGTGATTCTCCCTTTCATTTCTCCTTCAAATGGGTCATGAGGACGAAGCCGTTGGGGAAGTTTACTTGTACTACATTCTTTTCTGTTGTATACGAATGGGATGATGGGTCTTATGACGTTTATTTTCATGCTTGTGATGAACATCATTATGGTTTGCAATGTTGGGAAGATGTTTGTAATGCCTGAAGAGATTAAGATTCCCCCAACTAACTTGTAGATTTTATGTTTCTGTTTTTATATAACTATTGTTCCCGATGCTATTAAAAAAATTATAAATTTGTATATGTACATAATTTTAATATATTAATCAGAACATCGTAAGAATTGAGTAACGGCGTTAATTACTGTTGTTTTCACGGGTGTTACTAAATGAAGTACAATGTTTATGTTTGTGTGTTTATGGAAAAGGTCATTAAATACATGTGGGGTATTGAGTTGTGGAAGTAGTTCAAGAGTTAAGTTCAGTGAGTTGAAATGTTTGGTGTATTTAGTTGTTTGGTTTCATCTCGAACTGTTCCTATTACACAATAGCCACAAGCTAGTAGTTGATGGATTAAGTGTTGAGCAATGTATCCATTGGCACCAGTTACTAAAACTGAGGTCATTGAAAGGATTCTAATATACGTTTTTTTTTCAGCTATGATTTTGTGTACTACATTTCTTTTGTTCTTTGTGGAGTAAACAATGGCAAGATTACCTTCCTGGATCCGGACAAACACACACATATACGCACATTTATGACTATATTATCAAAATAATATCTAGATTCTCTTGTATTTGATCATATAGGTGTAAAAGTAGTCTCTGTGTACTAATGTACATTCGACGTTTTTTCTATATGGGAGGATATCCTATAGAAGGTTAGCTGGGTGTTGAAGTTACTTTCCATAATATATAATTAATGGTATTATTCGTACTGGTTAAAAGGGCAAAAGCAACTGATCTATTAAGATAGACAAATACACAGTCAGAAAAACTATTTAAATTTCAACAACTTGTCAGAGTCACGTACAGGATTATTACTAAAGAAAGCCGAAATAGGGATATTTAAGGCGGAACACCGGGTGTTTCTCACTGGCAGGTGAGGAAACTTTATTATTATTATTATTTTCTCGGCTAAAAAACGAAAAAGAGGCTTACAAGGAGAATGTCAGAATGTGGGGAAATTGGTCAAAGTACACGAACATAATTAGTATAAAAAGATGGGAATACCCTGAATCCAATTATAGTTTATAAGT
>PPUV02000053.1:0-72825 GCA_002911495.2 Spathaspora sp. UFMG-CM-Y285 | reverse complement strand
TTTGCCGAGCAGCAGTAGTGGCAATTGTCAAAAGAGCAAAAGTGATAATTTTCAACATCTGAATTTGTATTGATGAGAGAAAAGACAAAAAGTGAGTTTATGGGGATCAAGCACTCCTATTTATAGTCCATCATGTTCTATATCAACTAGGGTTACTGTCTGCCCTAACCAATAATAGCGAATCTAAGTGATATCTTCTTGGATTGAATTTCTTTTTTTTGCAGTTATTTTTTTTGCCAAATTAGAACAATAACTCTAATAGACATGATTTTTCTTGGTAAAATTGCAAATGTTTCAATTTCCAGCATTTTTTCAACTCAAAGACATAGACTATGTTGAACTTCTAGGTATCTTTTTATGTAGAAAGGAAATACTGTATGTTCAAACGGGAGGAAATACTTTTGGTTGTCTTGAAAAAACTTAATCAGTTCTTTCTTCTCGTTTGGATCGTTATTAGTTTGGCCAACTTTATTTAATCGTAAATCATTCCATTTTCGGAAAACAATGATTTGACCTTCCTCGATTTTGTGTATCTTTCACTTCAGGCAATTCCCAGCTCTTGGTATTAGAAAAAATAAATATTATTGGCATGAAAACTGGTCCGTGAGTTCAATTGTGAAGGAAAGGAGTTTCAATTCACCCCCATGAGATTTATTTAACTTATTGGTGAATCATCACGAAGATGTAACTTCTCCAAACCTTAGCTCAAAGTCAACTATTAAAGGATAAACCATGATCTTCAAGAGATTCATTCCACTAGGACAAATGTTTCTATTTTTCGTCAACTCAAATTCGGTTACAAACTACTAGAAAATAATTATATACATTTGAAATCTGTCGTATCAGGATTACATCACTTGGTAAAAATTACACAAAATAAACCACAGCGATTTCCCCAAATTCGATTCGGATTAATTATTGGATTTAAAAAAATGGCACGATTCTAAATTGCGCTTTAGATTATTTTTTAAGATGTATTTTTTACCATCACTTCTAGAATGAGATTTAATAATTTAATGCACCTTGCCAAGATAATTTATGTTTCTCCGTTGGGACCTAGAGTGAAGAAGAGAAGGGGTTCTTGAAAAGTTTCTGCAATGAGATTTCTCCTAAATTATTATTGCAATCATGTTTCTTGGCAAGAATCATTGCTATCCATAATAGAAAGAGATTTGAAATTAGCAACAAGCAACAAATGAAAAATATTCTATGCAATATATTGGTCAGTTAGTTCAAAGTACAAAGTATTCCGTTGAGTCTTAATTTTGTGGACAATTTTATATGCATGCAAATATTTCTATTATCTAGTTGTTACTTTTATTAAAGCTTTAGTATGAGTACTATTTTCACCGTAATTAAATAATATACATTAGATAGATCTCTACATGTTGAATACAGTTATCGTCATACCACGTGTTTATGCTTGATAATGGTTTAATTTTGTGGTAATGCAAGTTTATCACTTGGTAAGCATCAAGATAATAATTCTAAATTGTATCATGTTTTTCTTGTAAAGTCCTTGGCAACGATAAGACTTTTTTTATCATTGTATGGTAAACAAACAATCAAATCAGGGAGGAATAGAATGCGGCGATTGAATCTGAAGGTAACCAATAATATGACGATTTGAAATAGTTATCAAGGGAAGGTCGACACCTTTTTAAAACAAAAGCAATTTAATTGAAATGATATACTATTTCTAAAAACGCTGGCCTGAAAGTCCAGTTACTTAGATGTTTATTGAGAGATTTAGTATCGTGACTTATTAGATTGAAATCGCTAACTGTTCTCTGATTTGTTAATAGAACAAAACCTATACGAAGAACGTTATATCCGTCTACAAAGATGTGAAATCTTCGAAAATCAGGTCATATTTGTTATATAAAATTCAACAATTAAAAGACCAAGAAATTTCAATTGTTGATGAATTCAACTCAGCCCTGAACGATTTCTTTTTGCAGCTCAGTTTCAACCTCTTTGCTAATTGGTCTAAATTTCACCAATTAGTCTTTTAACACTTATTCGAGATAATATATTGAGCTTGGTCAATAGTGTAAATTATAAGTTTGATTAAAAGAATAATAGTATGCGTTTCAAGAAAAATATATAAAAAATATTAAGCCCGATGCGGGGGTCGAACCCGCAACCTTTTGATATCTTTAGTAATATTTTATTAAGAGTCAAACGCTCTACCGATTGAGCTAACCAGGCTAATTTTTTCTGAAATTTTTTTGAGGTGCTAGACAATTGTGTTGAAACCCGGAAATTTACGGAATTCCAAAATAAGTCTTTAAGGCCTGGAATTGCTTGATTTTTGAGATTGAATGGTTTAGAAAGATATATTTAATATGCAAATGTTTTGTTTTTTGATTTTGGAAAAGAAGTGGTAGTTTTAGGTTAAATTCTTATTTAGTTTTTAATTTCAAAGATTTTTACAAAATATTTCTGAAAATACTTTGCAAAATAGGAAGAATTCCATTTAAGTGTAGTTAAAGATGGATGAACTAGTAGTTCTACATGGATAACTTGCTCTTAACATATATCAAGTTCCAAAATTTCAGAAAATAAAAATGGTCAAATAATGTTTGCTTTTTTTTGCAGCCAATTACCCTATTATACATCCAAAAAGCTACAATAATTCTTGGAAGAGCCAGACTCAGGGAGTTGCAATTATCACCACCTATTCATGGTTGGATCACATAAATATACAATGTATTTAAGCTTTCTGAACTTGCTTGAGGTCATTCCTAAGTTTAAGTACAATATTGGACAAAGAAAACTCCCAGACTCCTCAACGCAGTTACTGATATTTTTCCCATCCAATAAGACACGCGTATTCTCAAATATCATCTTGTTACGCTGGAAAATCACCTCCTTGATTGATTGAGTAGAACAACAAACTAGACAATGTCTCTCCTTTCACAATGGACTTTGCTTTTCCCCGAGTTCTAGAATCACCCATGAAACTGTTGTTACAATTTAACAGCAATTGCTCTCCGTCAGATCATTCCAGTGTGTGAGTTTTTTTTTTTTCAATGTCACAAGTGAATATGTTTCCGCTCATCAGAAGGGGGGTGGGGCAAAAAAAAAAGCTAGTAATTTAAATGCCAAGATTAAAAGCCAAGCGAAGAAAGGGTCACCAGTCGGGTGGGCGGGTTTTTTTTCCCTCTGACTTTTTTTTCGAAAGAGTATACTTTTCTGAATTTAATTGAATGATATATAAAAAAGCATGACCTTACCCCAAGCTTAAACTCTTTTGTACAGCTAAGATACTGGGATTAACCCATATAACATGTAAGTCATTAAAGTAGAGCCGAATAAAGTAGTGTATTTCCTGAACAGGGAAAATGACGAGATCCTATTCTTCTCCTACTTCGGAAAAATCCCCTGACAAAATGTACTATTAGCGAAATGCAGATGCAGATGAAGTTGAGTTGGTACGAATTTTTATAATTAAACTTCAAAAAATCTCGCGAGAAATCTAATAAGCCAAGGAATTTAACACATATCGCTAACCTAAATATTATACTGCAATTGTGAATTACATTTTATTGTTAAACAAGATGGTGGTTATTGAAGTGAACAATTGGGTTCACAATAGTGATAATAACCTTATTACATAATCAATAAGGGGTGCGTGTGCGTGTGTGCTTATACAATTCTACAAAGTGTTAGTAAAATGTGGCTTTGTTTAAACTTGTAACAAACAAATAAATATATTCGGACCCGAGACCATTTATAAGGGTGAGTTAGCCCACTACACATATTTGCTGGTCCAGAACAAAAAAAGTCAGATTATTCTTTATTCTCTTTACATATAATTTTCAAATAATGTAGATAAGTGTTTAAAGTATTAATCATCATATAATGTGTTTGCTTCTAGGGTGTAAGATTTAACATACCAATTACAAATGTTTGTACCCCAATGTAGACAGAAAACAGAATGTGTTGGTTTGTTTAATTAATAGAAAAAAATTTTTATTTTATTGATGGATTTGCAAGCACTCCGGGTAACCACCACATTTTAGGTTTAAGAACAAAGACCACAAAAAAATAGTGCACCCCGTACTACTTTTGGCTGGCGAGATAAAAGAAAAAAAAACAAAACAATGGGACAGAAAAAAAAGAAATAGAAATATTTTTTTATTTTTTTTTTCAGTAAATGTGGATTATAAAGGAATAATCTTTATTTTTAAAAAAATTCTAATCTCAAGCAAAAAGTATATTCTTCTTTGTATTTAATATAAATACCCTTGTGCGCCCCCATTCTTTATAAAATTAAAGTACTCGATATCAAACACATTTTAATAATATAGATATAAACTAGATCAAAGATGATTCTTGCAAATATAATAACAACACATTCCAGTGAATTACTATCGTCCTACCATTTTTTCATGCATTACTTTATTGGGGTTTTTGCCATGTTTGAGTTGGTGTTGTGTAAAGTCACCCAAAGTTTAATATTATTAATGGGATTACCAATTATCCTTTCCATTTCATTTGATTTATTGCTCGGAGTATGTTACAATGTTTATAGACAGAAGAAATTGCCATCATTGCTAGCGAAACATTAACAGGACACATACATACACAAACACACAGAGATAATACCGGACCTACTAGAGAACAATTGTGATGTACAACACGTTGATCGTAAAGACATTGCATTATTTATTTATTTATAGGAACATAGAGTAAAATATTATTGTATAGGAATATATTCGTTTTTGCCTATTATTCTGTTTGGTAGTAATTTTAATTATACGTAGCTTGTGCAAGGGATTTTACGTCAGTGGTTATGAGTACTGTCAAATTGTTGGGTGTAGATTAGATAAGAAACCACATGGGGCGGTGAGTTGCTGTGTGCGGCTTAGCGGATTTTTCTCTCTGTGTGTGGGACCAGGGTGAGTAACCCATACTTTGTAATTATATCCAGCAAACTTGGAGTCTTATCTTATCCAGCTGTGAAGGGTATGGTCTAGTTCTGGTTCTAAGTCTAAGAATAGACAAAGCAAAACAAATAAACATTGAGTCAATAAAATAATAATTTATGCTCACGTGTGATAACGATTCTGGGAATAACGGATGGATGGGGGGTGTATTTTTTTTAACTGGCTGAAGTTTCTAAAAATAATAATAACTGTATCAAAGATGAAGGTTGGCTATGTAATTTCCTTTTACATGTATCTTGTCACATTTGAAGTATTTGCTGGATGCAAGATTGACAGGACAGACGAGAGTTGAACTTTTGCCTGGGTACTAAAAGGGTCAGAAATCTGTCACTTAAAGGAGTATTTATACCCATTCTGAAAAGTTAACCAGCTACTAAATTTGAATGCTATTGCTCCAGATTTGAAGACTATCATGAATTTCTGACTGTGTTCGTTAAAGAACACTTATTTAGATTTTATGTAGTTACAATTCATATACAATTTGAAGCGATTCAAAGAGAGTATACCCAGTACTGACATTACTAAATAGGTAATATAGTCAGTACCAGTTTTGTGTTTAAGTAAAGAGAAAATCTCGTAAAAATATTAATCCACAACACAAAAGTACGATGTTTAGTTCTTGTTCACTATATCTAGATATATTCTCTAATTATCAAATTGAGATTAACAGAAATGAACTTGACAATAAGAAACCCCAACTGAGATATCCTTACAAAACTTTAATCGTAAGAGCAAATACTTATTAAGGAGAAGGAAGAAAGATATCTTGTAAGCCTCAATATATCAACCAATCAAATGTATAATCTAAAAAATAAAGCCCCAATGACAATTTCTTCTATACAAACCCATATAATCTAAAAAAAGAACACCAGATAATATGCAGTACGAATCAAATTATCTTGATGTAAACGGTTTATAGAATGGACTAAAGGAGATCGTTCCACTTTCATGCAGGTAATATTAATAATAACCCAAAGAGAGTTCTACCAATTCCAGATTTACGATTAGATATGAAAAATTTTGAATCACAAAGAATGGAGGATAACACGTGCATGTGACGCGACAATGGGAGTTTATTATCTAGAAAGAAAGAGAAAGAACAGGAATACAAACTATGTGATATTTTGCGCATAGAAAAAAAAGAAAGATTTGGAAAGTGAGAAACAGAGATTTTGTACGTTGTTTTAAATGTCAATGTAATTGATTGCTATTACATTAGTTTGACATAGATATTTAGTCTTGTGATGGATATCCCAAATAGACGATAAATTATCAAGAAATTGTCAAAAGGGATGGGCTTCAACGTTGACAGTTTGATGGTCTTTTTTTTTTGCAATATTTTTTGTTCTTTTTTTTTTTTCTTTTTTTGTTTCTATTCTTATTTTCAATAACCCTTGAATGTTTTTGTTATTAAATAGCCACACATTACCAACGCGTTTGTTTTCTTTTTTTAGTATTTCATGTTCTATGAAAATAATCTAAAATAGAAGGTGTTGTCCATGTAACAGGGATGTTTAAAAATTTTTCTTTTTGTTCCGAATAAATATATTCAAGTTTGAACGAGTGTAATGTAAATTAAGGTTGCAATGAAACAGTTATAACGAGGTGAGGTGGGGGTGGAGAAGAGAACCCTGAAAAGTTTTTACAAATTAGGTTCCAGAAAAGTTCCTGAATAACTCTAGAAGGGGATAGACTTTCCGTTTCAATCACCACATTTTTCAAGTGTGTGTTACACTATCTCTCAATTGATAAGAGTATATTGTGAAAATCAAGAGATTGAAATTACATGGCCCACGTTGGCTGTACACTATACTTTGCAAGACTGCATGAAAATAATATTTCAAACAAAGTTTCATTACACAAACAAAGGCAGAAAATAATTATTTTAAACTTTTTTTTTTTCTTCAACGCCTTGATAATCAACCACAAAAATTAGAAAAAAAGCCCTCACCTTTAAATCCTATAAATATAAACAACTGCCAGTTTTTGTCTTTGTCGGTTGTTGCTGCTAGTGTTTCTTTGTAAGAAATTTTTTTTTCTTGTTTTCAATCGTCATTCTCCCTTCACGTAAGACTTACGTGTGTTTCAACTCCTTACATTCGCTTTTACAATACTTTTTTTTGCATCCTCTAGAGTACACATTTACAACTACATTATAGATATCTACACACCATGATTGAGAAGATTCATATAAATAGATCTCGTCAGAAACTAATCATATATTCTGTAATTGTTATTTGGTTATTAGCTATCAATTTATGGTTATTCAGAAATTCTCATAGAAAATCAAGTCTTAGTTCGTTTTCACCAGGTAATACTTCGCCTCATTCAATATATAATCAATATGACGATGATTATGTGTATCATAAACAGGCAGAAAGTGAAGATGATATGCCTTCAGATTTCCAATATCCTCCTACTTCAATTAAGGATGACTTCACTATACAATTATTACAAAACAATTTAAAAACAAAAGATATTCGTGGTGTTGATGCTTATGGTCAAGTTTACAATCAAATCTTTAGTAATCATAATATTGATTCTATATTTGGTAATTTAGATTTTCAACATCGATGTGAATTATATTTTAGAAATCTTTTTATAAATGATCATAATTGGGCTTTTAATCCAAATGAAGATTTAGAATTGAAAAATAGAGATGATTTTAAATATGAAGATTATTATCGTGCTCATAGTGGAGAATGGAAGAAAGAATATGCCAAGAAATTGGATAAACCCGAAGATCAAATTCCTGATTCTGATCCTGATTTAAAGAAATATATTAAAACTGAATATAACAATTGGTTAAATCTTACTCGATTTAATGAACAAAAAATAGTTGATGGTGTCACAACTCTTCGTATTTTCAACAAATGTTATTTAAGTAGTGATAATGTTACTCAAATTAAATCTATGGACAAGTTTATTAAGAATCAACAAACTTTAGTCAACGCATTAGCATCAAGTGAAGGGGAATCACTTCCTAAATTCGAATTAACCAAACAAGAAACTTTAATTAATTTAAAACAATCAAGTTTTGAACATCGAGTATACCCTTGGCTTTCATTTGAACCTCCAGTTTATGAAACTTGGCAAGGTCATGTATATTATCAACCGCCAAATTTACAAGCTATAAAGAAAGGGAAATCTCAACCTAATATTAAATCTAAATCACCATATTTCCTCAGTCAATTTAGAGACCAATGTAACGGTAAAGGGATTGTTTTGTCTATTGGAGATAAACATGCTGATGATACTGTAAGATTAATTCATTTGTTACGAGCATTAAATAACAAGTTACCTATTCAAATTGTTTATTATGATAAATTATCTACAGAAACAAAGGAAAAGATTGTAACTGCTGCAAGAGAACCTTTTAATTCTTTGCCTAAATCATTTAGTAAAATTGCTCATTATTTCCCTGATGATTATCTTACTGTGGAAGAAAATGGATTACCTAAACAAGAGGTTTGGTTTGTCAATACATACAATGTAATTAATAATGAATTCAAAGATAAATTTAAAGGATTTGGAAACAAATTTTTAGCTACTTTGTTTAATTCCTTTGAAGAATTTATCTTGGTTGATGCTGATACTGCTATGATGCAAAATCCGGAATTCTTTTTCAAATTAAAAGGATATAAACAATCAGGAGCATTTTTTTACAAAGATAGATCAAGTTTTGAAACAAGAAAGGATTCTGATGGATATTTCTTCAAGAAAATCTCTCCTTCGATAATTGATTCCGTTATGTTTAATATTCCAATAATTACCGAACACACATTAAATCGAGAATTCTTTGAAGGAGCATTTCAATATATGGAATCAGGATTGGTAGTATTAAACCGACAACAACATTTTAATGCTATGTTGATGATGTTACAATTAAACTTTTATCAACCAGTAACTCAAAGAATTCATGGAGATAAAGAGATTTTCTGGTTGGCCATGTCCATAACAGGTGATGAAAGATATGTATTCAATGAATATTTTGCAGCAGCTATTGGAGAAGCTACCCCAGAACAAGATAGATTGAAAAAAGATGGTAGTAAACAATTTTCTAAAGAAATTTGTTCACCTCATCCTGGTCATATCAATTCTGAAGATGGTCATTCATTAGTATGGATTAATTCTGGATTCCAATTCTGTGGTCAAGCTCATAAAGTTGATTATGAAGAAGAATATAAGAAACATTTACGGTTGAAATGGTTGACTGATGCCAATGCCTTTGAAAGTTATTATTATGCTCCTTTACGTATATCTCATGCAGTTATCCCACCAGTAGATGTTAAATTTACTGGAACAAATACTGAAGAAGAACCGGAGAAGGGATGGCTTATGGAGAAAGAATATTGTAATTCATATATGTGGTGTGCTTATTCAAGTATTGGTGGGAAAGTTGAAGGTGGTGGAACTAATAGACGTGAGGGGAAATTTATTGATTTTCAACAAGGTGATCGTGATTTGTTTAGTTATTATGGTGATATTTGGGTAGGTCTTGAATAGAGCTCAATTCAACTTCTTTAACAACTTCGCGCGTTAGCGCGAAGTTGAGTTGAGTTGAGTTGAGTTGAGTGTATACAACATTCATTTTAGTAATAGAGAGAATTTTTTTTGTACTCTTTCTTTTGTAGGTTGCAAAAAAAGAAAAATTGGTTGCAACAAGTTCTATAAACCACTCTTACTTTCTAACTAATTTCAAATATTCATGTTTAGTTTGTTCATCACCAAACTCAATATCAATATCATCATCGTCACTGTCATCTGAAACTACACGATTCCGTTTATTTCGTGAATGTACCATAACTTTCTCCTTCTCTTTAAATATTGGTTTTGAATTAATTTTCTTGTCATAATCTTTTAAATTCTTTAAATTTAATTTATATTTATCTAGTTTGTTTTGAACATCTTGTTGTGAACTGGTTAATGATTTTGATTTTGATTGTTGACGACTTAATTCATACAATTCTTGAATTCGACCGGTTTTGTTAGTCTTTTTGGAATCTTTATTTGTGGGATCATATCCAATTTGAGAAATCATGGAATTAGGAAATCCCTGAGATGTCTCAATTACTTTTGGAGTGTCATTCTTAAAGACAAGACTAGATAAAGATGATATTTTACTTAATTTCTTTTCCAATTTTTCATTTGCTCGAGAATCAAGTAATTTTCTGCGTTTTACTTGTGTTTGTAATACTTTTGGATCTTGATATTTTGAGAAATCAGGAGTGATTCCAGTTGTAACCACCGTATCTTCATTATACTCTCGAAAATATGTTTCATTAGAAATATGTTTCTTGAATTTCTTGGGAGATCTCATTTGTACTGCTCCATTTAATTCCATTCTTCCACTATGTTTATATTTCAAATCAACATGTAAATCACATAATTCTGAAGTTTTCGTATTTATTACATTGTTACAATTATCTTGTTTACAATGACCGAAATCTCGTAATGATCCAATCTCAATTAAACTTGATACATTGGAATTATCTAATTTTAAATTAAATCCTGATTTTCCTTGAATTTCATATTTGTTAATTATAGGATTAAGTATTATTACTAAATTCCCTTGTTGTAATTTCCAATTTTTTTCAAATGCTTGATCAAACATTAATAAATCTATTGAATGTTGGAAATTCCCTAATTTAACTTTAATGTATTTTGTTTTTGTCTTGGTTAACATTGGTGATGATTTAGATAAGATCATGGTAATTAAACACCAATTGGTATATACTGGTTCAGCATAATTGTTAGCTTTATTTACTTTAGCAAGAAGTTTATCAATTTTAAGAAGTTTCAAGTTGGGGTCAGTTGATTGGATTAACAAGTTGAGTTGATCAGTTAGTAAGAATCGTTTACGAAGGTATAATCCTGTTATTGGTTCTTTTTCATTAACATCAGTTGTTTGAAATTTTATATTTGTTGTATCAAATTCAAACTTTCGTTTATCATAATCAATACTAACAGTTTTAGTTTGGAAGTTTGTATTATATAATTTATTAAGAAAAGTAGAGGGTTTGGCATTAGTATCAACAGGAATAGTTTCTGGTTCAATTTTCTGTTTCTTCTTTTTTAATTTTTCATATTTCATTTCAAATTCCTTAACTAAATCTTTCAACTCATCTGAAGAGTCTTCTGTTAACAAATCATCAGAATGTATCACTTCATCTCGAATATCTTTCATCATACTCTGTAAACTTATACTCTGTAAACTTATACTCTCAAATAACAAACGCGTAAACAATTTTGAAAAATCTTAACTATTGAATATATTCCTGCATATATATAAACACACCAATGGTGTGTGTGTACAGTGGTGGAAATTTTGTTAAATTTGAAATGAAAAGAAACGTAAACCACAAACTAGTGCAAATTACAGACAAACTATACATAAACTATACATAAAATACATACAAACTACATACAAACTACATACAAACTACATACAAACTACACACAACCTATACAAAACCTACACACAAAACATATACTAACTAATTGAACCAGTTGTTGGATAGTAATTATGACACGAGGTCGAAGTAAATCAATTGTGTTGAAGATTGCTAGTGATGTTCCTACAAATTTGGATGATCATTTAAATTTAATATCTCAACAATGTACTAAATTAACCAAATCAAAATCTATTGATAGTAGTATATCTTACATATCTTACAATAGTGTTGTGGATAGTGTTGTGGATAGTGTTGTGGATAATGTTGTGGACAGTGTTGAGGGCAGTGTTGAGGATAGTTCTAAGGACATTGTTGATAGTAATACCAAAACTGAATTTGCTACTTTATTCCCCTTCACTCCTCAAGAAAGTAATTCTATTTGGTCAAATTATATTGAATCATATGAATATGATTGTATATTAAAACCACAAGATATTATTCATATAAATGATTTACAATTAGATAATATCTTAAATTTTCAAAATAATATAACCAGGAATCAACAACAAATTTCGGAATATATATCTCAAACTGATAGCTTATTATCTAGTATCACTAACTTACTTGACAAATATAATCAAATCTCCAATGATACAATTGAATTTGATAAAGAAGCCAACAATTTACTTGAATTACAACAAACATACAGTGACAAATATTTACAAATTAACACTTATTTAAAACATTTCCAACAATTAGATTCTATAACTAAACATTTATCTCGTTCTGGTAATCATTTATTACGAGATTTATCCATTATTGATATTTTAAAAGATGTTGATGCTTCGTTACTGTTTATTAATCAACATACAAATTTCAAAGAAGCAGAATTGTATGGTAGTAGATTTCGACAATGTATGACTCGAGGATTAACTTTGATTCGGAATTATTTGATTCACGATTTAAAGAATTTATCTCAAAGTATTAATCGAAAATTGGATAAAATTAATATTGAATTGTTGATATATAATGAATTTAATAATTATGATAAGGATCAGTTTGCCAAGTTGTTTAATGAGATTGTACTTCGTACTGAAGATCATGAAGAATATAATGGATTAGTTAAAGAGATTTTGTCAATGTATTTTGATATTAGATTGAATTTATTAAAGTTGTATATTGAAAAACATTCAAATATTAATGAATTATATCTGAAACAAGTTAATCTTGTTCAATCATGTCAAGATCAAATATCATATTTCAAGAAAATTATCGATAAAGAATTTATATTATTTAAACAAATGTTTAATCAAATGTTTAATCAAGAAACACAATTTATTAATGAAGAATTTTATCAATTTTTAAAGAATTTACTTGAACCTTTGTATGATGTTACAAGATTACTTGTATTAAAAGAATCAAGTATATCTAATTTATGTCAATTAACAACATTATTACAAAAATATTATGAATTTGATAATGAAGAATATTTTACAGATACAATTAAATATGGTGAATTATTTCAACCTATACTTGATGATTGTTCAAATAGACTTATTTTTAAAATACAAAAATATGTTGATGATAGATTAATTAAATATAAACCGAATCCTAAGGATTTAAAAATTGGAAATCGAAAAAGTACATCAAGTTCAACAATGGAAAATATATTAGATATAGAATATAAGGAAAATCTCTTTCCTGAAGTATATTTACCCCTTGGGAAAGCCCTTACATTACTTTCCAATATTTATGAATTAATAAATTCAATAGTATTTGATGATTTAGCCCATTATATTGTTCATTCATGTATTGAATTATTAAAGGGAGAGTTTGTCACTTTGGCAAGTGGATATATGGGGAAACTTGAAGGAAAATTAGCATATCTCAACAATTTAATTATATTGCGTAGTCAAATCAATAATTTTGATATTCAATATACAAGAACTGACTATTCTATAGATTTTACAAGTGGATTAAATGATATTTGGCAAATGATAAAGAATAGACTGTTTGATAAGGGATTAATTGAACTTGCGAAAAAGACGGTTCCCAAAATAATTAATAATATGATTGATGCAAATTTAGAAATTGAATTGGAATTAAATAATTTAGTTACAGAAATTATCACTATATGTGCGATTGAAATATGTCAATGTTTACAAATTGAAGGAAATAATGGAAATAATGGAAATAATGGAAATAATACTATTGAAACAAGTAATACATTTAAACATCAAGTGATTACCAAATTACCATTTCATTATAATCAATTTAAATCAATACTTAATGATCAAGCAATTACTCAATTCTTGTTAAATAGTTTATCCAATGTTGTATTGGGCAATTATGAAATTTATTATAAACAATTAACTAGGGAAATTACTGATGAAACAAGATCTCAGCTTAGTGAAATAATGGAAGTTGATGCTATGTATGGATTTATCAATGATTTCTTGACTCATATGTTTGATGATGATGTTGAGGTTGAATTTAATCAAGATATTTTAAAGAAATTGTCAATTGATGATGATTTATTAGAGGATTTACCTGATATATCACCATCTCCAGGAACAAATATTGACAAATTGAATGAGAAACCAAACTCACCTTCACCGACTGAACAGATTGAACGGACTGAAACAATAGGAGAAATACAAAAATTAGAACCAGAACCAAAACCAGAACCAGAACCAGAACCAGAACTAGAAATAGAACTAGAACTAGAATCTGAACAAGCTACTGAGCCTGTTGAACCAAACTTAGACACCAACTAAATAGAATCAACAGAATGTTATAGTTAATACAAACAAAGGCAGTATTCTTTGTTGAAAACTATAACGAATATCTATATCAACAGTTAATACTTAACAGTTAATACTTAACAGTTAACACTGTTTAATATTAAAAATTCCAACAGTTAATCTCACAAGTAAACCTCTAGTCCTTTCTCTTGAACTGTTAACACGAACAATCAACAGACTTATATTACACTAATAGTTATCGTTATCGTTATCGTTATCGTTATCGCTATCGCTATTAACTATTAACTATTACTCTTCATCAAAAGGATTATAGATATTCTTTGAAAGTAATTTATTCAATTCATTCTTAACCACTTGTACTTTATCATGTTGAATTAATAAATGAGTATCATCCAATTCTTCCAAAACAATTCCAGGATTCTCAGAATCTATTTGTAAAATTAAGGCTCGTATTGATGGATCACATTGAATTAAAACTCCTTTACTTGCCACCAACATTGTTCTTCTTTGTTCTTTATCTTCTTTATCTTCTTCTTCTTCTTCTTCTTTGTTGATGTAAAGTTTTTCACTGAGAAATACTTTGTTTTTTTATAGTGAGAAATTGATGTTGCACCAGAGAATACGCAAGACACAAGACACAAGACACAAGACACAAGACACAAATCACAAATCACAAGTCACAAGTCAATGTCAGACAATATTATATCTATACAAACAGAATTGGTCAATGAAAAAGGCAATCATGAAGAACCACCAAATCACACTGGTAATTCAGACTCTATCCCTGACTCCGACCCTGACTCAAACACTGACACTGACACTGACACTGAATCTGACACTGAAGATTCACCTCCTCGACTTAAATATACTCGATTAAATAAACTTCCTCCACAATTCTTCAACAAAGATCCAATAAGCACATGTTATACCCACGAATCATACTTCTTATTCGCCACTCACTCAGGAGTTATCCATATATGTACACCTACATTTCAACCTATTAGAACTTTCAAAGCTCATCGAGCAAGTGTATTATGTATCCATTGTGATGGAACTTATTTCGCCAGTGCATCAATGGATGGTACTGTTGTCATTGGTCTGATTATAGATGAACAAGATATTGTAGCTTACGACTTTCATCGACCTATTCATGCTGTTGTCTTGTGGAATTATTCTACCACTAAGAGTTTTATTACTGGAGGTATGAGTGGGAAAGTTATATTATCCACCAGGAATTGGATGGGGAGACGAATAGATACTGTAATTAATGAAGGTGATGGTCCTATTGTTGGAGTTGAACGTGTTGACGATTTAATTATTTGGATGAATGATTGTGGAATAAATGTATATAATTTAAGTTTAAAGAATATGGTTTTAGTTATTGATAAACCAAAAGATTCTCCTAGAAGTGATTTATATTGGCCAAGAGTGACATTTCCTGATATTAATCGTGTGATTATTGCTTGGAGTAATTATATATGGTCGTTGAAAATAACAGTAAAAACTGTAGATGAGAAAGTAACTTCATCAGGTATGAGTAAGATTCTTCCTTCTACTGCAAGTATATCATTTAGAAATATTCCTGAGAAAGAAATTGAAATTGAACATGTTTTCCAATTGGATTGTTTAATATGTGGAATATCAAGTTTTTCTGATGATTTATGGATGATACTTTCCTATGAACCACCTAGTGTTGTTGAAGATAAACTTCAATTCAATAATCCCGACCTTAAACTAATTAATTCAGTCACTGGTGAAATTGAATTTGAACAAGAATTAGGATTACGTGATGTTGAAAATCTTGGATTAAATGATTTTAAACTTGTTTCACATATTGAAACTAATACAAAATATTATATAATCAGTGCTAAAGATGGTGTTATTGCTCAAGAACTTCAATTACATGATAGACTAGAATGGTATTTACAAAAGGAACAATATTTACAAGCTTGGGAAATAAGTGAACATTTACAAACACCTTTAAAACGTTTAAATTATGGAACTCAATATGTTGATAGTTTAATACACCAGGACAATTGGATTGAAGCTGGAAAATACTTACAAATGTTTTTACAAGTTCCTTTGGAAAGTACTGAAGAATATAATCAAGAAATTATTAAACAATGGGAGATATGGAGTAATATATATATTAAAAGTGGTCACATTGTTGAGTTAACTGATATTATACCAATGGGATTGTCAAAAAACATCTATAATGAAATACTTGAATTTTGGATTGATTCAAATCAAAACAAATTTTACAAATTAATCAATAATTGGGATATTGAAACTTACAATGTCGATAATATAACTTCCAAACTTGAAGTTTTATCAGATGAACTGGAAATACTTGAACAAGGGTTGATTCTAATCTATGACAAATCTTTCCAGCCACTCAAAGCTATCCCACATATGATTCATTTAAAACAACAAGATATAATTTCCTATCTATCGAAAAATCACCTATTATCAAATTATATTAGTGAATTACCTGATATAATAAAGTTGAGATTCACAAACAATGAAATGGAAACGCTACCAATCCATGAAATCCAAACACGTATCTCTGATATAATTACCATACTTGTTGAACAAAGACTAGAAATTACTCCAAAAGTAATAATCAAACTATTTGATAATTTCCCCTTGCTCAACTTTTTCTATTTGGAAAAACTCAATGAAATAGATAATTACTTGATACAACCATTTGGGAACCAATTAGTTAACTTATACTCTCAATTCAAACGAGATTCATTATTACCATTCCTACAAAAGGGAACTTACGATATTGATGAAGCAATCAACATATGTCAACAAAATCAATATTTTGAAGAATTAGTTTATTTACTAGGAAGAATCGGACAAAACCAAAATGCATTAGAATTAATCACACACAAATTAAACAACCCAATAATGGCCATACAATTTGCTAAACGTCAAAATGACAAAGAAGTATGGAATTCACTTCTAGATTACTCAATGAATCATGCTAATTTTATCAAGGCATTAATTGAGAATTCTGATGAGAGTTCAAATGCATATTATGATCCTATAACAATATTAAAACGTATGCCTCAAGATTTACAAGTACTGGGATTAACTGATTCAATTATTGAGTTTTCCAATAATAATGATTTAAATATGATACTTTATCAGATTGTCTTAAGAGTTATATATCGACAATCAAAAGAGATTTCCCGAAGTTATAAACTGAAGAAGTTAAGAGGGGTAGAGATAGAACTTGAGGATAGACTTGTACAAAAGTTTGAAACTGTGGTGATACAAACCAATGATAATATTGAGTTATTGTTGGAACTGGAATTAACTAGTGATGCTGATAATTCAAGTTATATAAATCACAAGAAAAAATTGGCACATTTACAAGAATTACAAAAAATATTATCTTGATTTCATATGCTTGTGAAAAAAAGAAAACACACATACATATTTGCAAATAACCTTAAAAACTTTGACGATAGTTGCTTAGTAATAGGAGGAAACAAACCATGTGGATTACCTTGGATTGTCAGAGCCAATACCCAAGGTAGTTCCATGTAGTTTATAACACATAATATATAATATGACATATAATATGACATATAATATAATATATAATATAATATATAACATAATATTACTCAAAGAACAACTGTAGCTGTAGCTACAATAGCCTTTTCTTTCCAATCTATCAAACTTACAGATTAGATACGTTTCTCTGTCAGTATATCTCCATGTTCCCGAGACATCCTTGATTCTACTGCAGCGATTGTAAATACAAAATGTTCTTATTCTAAACAGGTGATTTAATGTTCTATCATGTAACAACTCCAATTTCATATCACAAACTCCGCCAAATATTCCTATTGTTTCATACAACTCATGTGAATTTTTTTTAATTTTTTTTTAATTTTTTTTTGCTTTTTTTGCTTTTTTTGCAACCCAACAAAAAAAACTATAACTTAAACAGGCAAATATTTTTCCTGTGAGGTACACGAACAATAGTATTACCTAATCAAGTAAACTACCCCCCCAAAACTCCGGTCTGTCAAAATTTCTAACACGTCACAAATCTCTAAACTTGAAACAGGAGATCTTTCATTTGTTACATGTTTTAATATGAGGGGTGGCGCAATATCCATGGATATGTGAATAATGATGCCCCACCTAATTATTTCTTGAGTTTGCACATGCATTTTGTCATTTGTGGAGTAACCTATATATATATATATATATATAAGTTTCTACAATATTGATTTTGGTTTTTTCTTATTGTAGTATCTCTAAGGTAAATATGCAAGCTATTGTTGAACATTTGGTCAACTTCTTCACAAGTTGGGTTGGTATTTTAATTATTGTTCTTGGTGCTTATCATCTTAATACTTATATCAAACATGAAAAATTTAAAAGAAAACATGGAACTAAAGAACCTTATGTATATCCTCATTCAGGACCTTTTGGTCTTAAATTAGTATTTACATTATTACCTAAAAAGAAAACTGGAGATTTATTAGAATTCGGAAAAACAATGTTCCCAGAAGGTACTAAAACCATTCAAACTAGTATGTTTGGTATGAGAGTTATTCAAACTACAGATCCAGAAAATTGCAAAGCAATGTTAGCTACTCAATTCAATGAATTCAGTTTAGGAAGACACCCCCATCTTAAAGTCATGTTAGGTGATGGTATTTTCACCCTTGATGGTGAAGGTTGGAAACATTCTCGTCAATTATTACGTCCACAATTTGTTCGGGAACAAATTGCTCATGTTCAACAATTAGAACCTCACCTTCAAACTTTTGCTAAACATGTAAGAAAAAACAAGGGACAAACTTTTGATATTCAAGAATTATTCTTTAGATTGACAGTGGATACTGCTACTGAATTCTTACTTGGTGAATCAGTGCATTCCTTACATGATGAATCTATTGGGTTACCTAATGATAATGAATTAGTGACTGGTTTCGCTGAAGCTTTTGATAATACTCAAAAGACTCTTGGTTCAAGAGTATATAGTCAAGATGGATATTTCTTATTTGATGGATTAAACTTTAGAAGAGATATTAAAAAGGTACATAAATTCATTCAATTATTTGTTCAAAAAGCTATTAAAATGACACCTGAAGAAGTGGAACTGAAATCTAAAACTGGATACACTTTCTTGTATGAATTGGTTAAATATACTAAAGATCCTAAAGTTTTACAAGATCAATTATTAAATATTTTACTTGCTGGAAGAGATACTACTGCTGGTACTTTATCCTTTTGTATTTTTGAATTAGCTAGAAATCCATCAACCTGGGAAAAGTTAAAGAATGAAATCCAAGAAAGATTCGGTAATGAAACCTCTGACATTTCCTTTGAATCCTTGAAACAATGTGAATACTTGAAATGGGTCATCAATGAAACTTTAAGATTATACCCTTCAGTTGCTGTCAACTATAGAAAAGCCACCAAGGATACAACAATTCCTCGTGGTGGAGGACCTGATGAAAATTCACCTGTTTTCGTTGCCAAGGGAACAACCGTGGCTTATTCATATTATATGACTCATAGATTACCTGAATATTATGGTAAAGATGCTGATGAATTCAAACCTGAAAGATGGGAACATTTGGATAAATTAGGTTGGGCATATTTACCATTTAATGGAGGTCCAAGAATTTGTTTAGGTCAACAGTTTGCCTTGACTGAAGCTGCTTATGTTCTTACTAGATTAGTACAATTGTTTCCTAATTTAGAAACAAGAGATTATAGAGATTACCCACCAAAGAAGAATTTACAATTGACTTTAAGACATCAAGATGGTGTTTTCATTGAAATGAGTGAATAGTTATTTTGTGTGTTTAAGTGTATAGCTTTTAAATTTTTCGAATGTTGCAAAAAAAAATAAAATAAGATGTAGTTTTTCTTTGTTTGTGGCGGCAAAGCAAATACAAATACACCAATCTTCTTTGCTAACAATATGAGTTACAAGAAAGTTAGAAAGCAGAAGTTGTCTGATACATCTACTTCAGGTAGAAAAGTTTCTCATACTTACAAACCTTCAATTCCTCCTGAATTAAATTCCCAAGAGAATGACGCTATTGTGATTTCCAATATAATCGACCTTTATTTTACACCATCAGTTGATAATGAAAGTATCACTACCGAAGATGAAAGAATTACCAGAAGATTTGCCAGTTTACATCGTGGGTATCATTATTATTTCGGAACATTGCTTCCATCTGCTGGTTCAAATTCTGATAAAAATGAAAATATCCCTCCTGGAGAATATACTCTACCAATTACTACGAAAAAGAAGAGTTGGAAATTATTTGATAAATTTAGATCATTAAGAAAAGAACCGGAAATGTTCCAACCAAACCAAATTACCAAACGAAACCAGTCAAACACACTCAAACGAAAAATCAGTTTATTTAGAAATACACGCACTACTACTACCTATTAAACGGATTCAATCTTGAAAACATTGAACCAGTAGCCCTGGAAAAAATATTATTAGCAAAACTATTGGCTTTACCAAACTTATCACATTTAGTAAAGGCCAAAGCATTAGTCATTGACAAACAAACGGAAATTAAAATCAACATCAAATACAAAAATTGTAATTTTAATACTGCCAATAATCCAAGAACACCCCATGCAATAGGTTGGCCATATAATAATAACCAAAAAACTTTGGAATCAATAGGATTGATATATCTATTAGGATCAGCAGTTTCAAACACCCATACATTCTCAAATTCCCCCAAAGTGTTTTCAATTGGGTTAGTTTCATTCCACCATCTTAACCCTACTAATAATCTCCCAGAGATATTTTTTAAATTCCAAAAATCAGCCAGAACTAACAAGATAAGGGTAATGAAATGTAAAATAAACTTGTTGGTGTTGGTAAAGAAGCCGATAAAGAAGTTACCAAAGATATAGATGAATATTGGAGCTAATCGGAAAAACATATAGAAAAGTAATGCTATTGGATGAGAAGATTGTTTAATCCGTTCTACCCATGTGTCGGGAATGTTATTGTTGGTTTGTGATTGTGGCTGTGTCTGAGGTTGTGAACCTGTGGAAGCTGCTGGTGTGGTATAAACGGGTGAAGGAACGTATGGTGGTGGTTGTTGAGAATTGATTGGCTCATCTGGCTCAATTGCAGTGTATGAACTCATACTGGGAGCTTGTTCTATGTGTTGTTTCTTTTTTTTGAACAAGCTCTGAACTTTAAAATCCTTTTGAAAAAAAAATCTACCCATTCAAATCCTTCTCTTTTAATATTTTTAATACATTTATTTAATTAACAACCATGTCGTCATTCTATCGTAGGATTATCCATAGAATAACCAGAACACAATTAGAAACATCAAAGGTATGTCTAGTGTTACTTCCTATTTGCCGGGGCTTTGAAATACTAACATCTCATTGTAGTTTGGGTTTTATTTATTAACTCCAATTTGTATAATGTATTATGTTGGGTTAGATACTGATACAAAATTCAACTTACCAGGATTCTGGCCTGATCCTTCTACATTAAATCAAGTTCCTAAAGAACCTCATGAAATTCAAGCTGAATTAGCAAGAATTAAACGAGCAAGATTAGAGAAGAGACGGAAATTGGAAGAAAAAGCCAGAGAGCTTGGTATAACTGAAGAAGAAGTTGAACAGAGTGAATTATTGTAGAGTTGGACCATCCTTGTATATAGTTGAAAAAAAATGAATATATTATTTACCCTATACTTGTGTAAGTACTATCTCTGTCATATTTTGATTGAATTAACCTCAAATTAAAATTCAACTCTTCAATAGTATTTGGTGACAACTTCACGATATTTGAATTATTAGCTTCAATAATTTTGGTTATTGAATTAATTATTTCAAATTCACTACTGGGTAATATTGGTGGTTCTGGTTTCGGGGTTTGTTGAAATCCATTATGTGCAGGATTACTATCAAATTGATTTGAACTTATATCTGAATCTGAAGATTGTAAATATTCAAATCCTGTAGTTCGTTTCTTGGTTGTTTGTACTGGCCAGCTAGGGTCAATCTTATGTTTTGTTCGTAGTGCACTTTCATTTGACAGATATTGAAGTGGTATTGGACTTATTGAGGAGAATCTTGAAATGGGAACGGGGGCAGGTGCAACAGGTGGAACAGGTAGAACAGGTGGAACAGGTGGAACAGATTGTGGTGATGTATGTAAATTAGTTATTGTCGCTATCTGTTCAATGGAAGTTTCCAAATCGGTGTTTGTTTTGAAAAACAGATCAATAGATTGATCTTCTTGATAGGGCAATTCAAAACTTGTTCCCTTACTATTGAAAAACAAGTTATTGTTTGTCTCTGATTCATTCATGGTGGTATACCAAGATTCACTAATTAAATTACTTCCATTCTCTTTACTCTTGCTTCGTTTCATTTTACTATCAAAAGATTCCAGGAGACAACTTCCAATAATTTCAGTGATTGAAGCATAACTTAGCGTAACTTTTCCTCGTTCATTCACTAACCCTAATAATTCATCAATTTCCCAAGGAATGACTACATTAAGATATCCCATTATTTCTTGAAGTTTATTATAACTTTTAGTTTCGTTATAGTTTGTTAGTTTTGTAAGCAAAGGTTGTAAACAATGTTCAGCAGTAGATCTTGTCTTTAAACTTGGCCAATCTTTCCCTGCTAATTTAAAAAGATGGGTCTTTTTCCATGCAGTGAATATTCGCTCTTGACTTAGGGAATGCCAAGATCTGGTTATCCATTCAATAACACGAATCATAGGAATATGATAATCTACTTCACTCAATACTTCCAATCCAGGAGTATTTGTTGAAGTTAAATCAAGTTTTGAATTGTTTCGTTGTAAATTAATCATTTCTAAATATTGTTGTAATCGATATAATATCTTGAATTCTTCAATTATCCCAAAATTCATAGGCAAGTAATCAAATTTAGATCCACTATAAGTTGTACTATATGGATTCTTGTGATTTGTATCATTTTTCAAATAAACTAGTCGAATATGGTTAAATTTAACATTTATAATTCGATGACTTGATGAATCATCTAACAACATCAAAATCTTTCTATTGGGAGTAGCACTAGATATTTTATGATCTAAAGTTAACAAATAATTTTGAAACATTGAAGATGTTATCCATTTGTTGGTGTTTGACTTGTAAAAAATCCTATAAGCTTCTGTTATTTTGTTCATTAATGTAGGTTGTGACATACTACTCACTATTATATTCTTTAATCCAGCATGTGAACTCTTTGATACATCAAATTTATCATATTTCCCTACAATTAAAGGAGATAATTTCTCCAGACCATCAATATTACACCCCAACATTATAGTAAGGGAGTTTTCAGTCGATGAACTCGACTGTTTCAACCCCTTGTCAATTGAAGAAACATCGAATATTTGATCCAAGGGTAACGAATAAAATAATTGAAATTCATCAACTACGAAAATATCTTGAGGAGAATAATCTTCCTTTTCAACCAATGCATTCAAATATTCCTTTAATTCAATTTTCTCATCAAGTTTCCAAACTTTATTCAAATGATATCCTAAATTCTCTACTTTATCTCGTTCATCTCCTGTTAAATTTATATTTAATTTTTTAATAAAATGATTACACCATTTATGATTAAACACTCCGTTTCCATCTTTCTCTTCCTTAGGTAATCTTGTCCATATTGCATTGGCTGTCAGTTGAATAATCGGGGTAGTCACAGGAATATTCTCCCAAATAGCCTGAGTGATCCATTCGGTTAATATCCTTCGAAGTAAAGGATTCAATTGTTGTCGACGACGCACTAATTGAAAATCAGCTTCTTTAGAAGCTATTAAATCATTCTTGGAATTTAATATTCGTGAGATTGTCGTTTGTGAAGGTGGTTTATCAGTACCATACTGTTTCATGGCCCAATTAGCAAGGTCAAATTGGGTCATTTGAGGATTTGCTTCTGCCTTCAAGCAAATATCTATTTTTTGTTTAATCGTAAAACCCATTATACATGTTCTAGTTAACACATGAAATTTAAAAGTTGAAATAGGATATAGTAGCTAAGTATATGTGATATGCTTTCTAGAGAGTGTGTATCTGTAGTCAGTAAGGAATATCTGATTTTGTATCTCTTTATGGTTGCACAGTTTAGCCATTTATAATTTTGAAAAAAAAAAAAATACAATATCGCATCACGTGAGAAGTGACTCGAAGTCGATTTATAATTTTTAGTTTTAGTCTAAGATTGTTTTAGAAATATCGTTGATCTAAAACATTTTGATTGAGGAGATATCTATAGTTAACTTGGTCGAGAATTTATACGTACAAGGCAGTTTCTTGAATTTTGTAACTCGCTCAGTCACCTGGTAGCACTACAATTTTGACTCGGAAGAGAAAAACATAAACATAATATTAAACAGAGATATTCAAAACTAGTGAGATTCAAAGAATTCAAGAGTTGCATCAAATGCAACTTTATAAATATCTTCCAGTTCAATATAATTTGAATGTCTCCCACCTTTATTCTTCACAAATTTCTTATCAACATTTTCAGGAAGTAAATTGATAAATTTTTCACTAGCTTCAATATCATTTATAAAATCATCAGTTCCATGAATAACCAAAACTGGGACATTAGGATCAAACTTCTTGACCTTTTCTGGAACCAACAATTCTTCACCTCTAGCAAACATATCATTGAATTGACGAATAGTACCAATTAATTTCTTATCATGATTAACAATATATTCTTTCCAAGCTTTATTTGAAGTAATAAAATCGAAATTTAAATTAGAATTAAACTTCATTCCAGGTAATAACTTGTTTATAACTGGAGATAATGCACGTAAAATAAAATTAGGCTGACTTAATCCATGCAATTGAATTAAAGGACCAGAAGCAACAATTCCTCGAATATTTTCAACATATTTCCCTCTAATTCCATAATTAAGCACAATACCACCACCCATGGAATGACCCACCAAAAATAACTTTTCATTCTTGTCCTCTTTCTCATCTAAATTGCGTTTAATGAAAAAATCTAAATCATCAAATGAATGGAATTCATCAGTTTTACCAACTAAATTACCAGGACTTGTTTCACCAGCACCTCTTTGATCAAAAAAGAAAACTTCATATCCATTTAAACTCAAATCATCAAAGAATTGGGTATACAATTCTGCATGTTCAGCAAATCCATGAACATAAATAACACGTCCTTTATAAGTGGCGCCTTCAGGAACTGACCAGAAAACAGTACGGAACTTGGCACCATTGTACTCAACAAATTCAATCTTGGGTGTACCCTTGGGTTTGTATGGAACTTCTACTGCCATTGTATATTGTACAATTGATTTAAAAGATTAAGGGGGGCAAATTCAAAGTATAAATATTAAAAATATCCTCTCGTATCGGCAAAAAAGATAGACTACACAGTGCGGAGACTATGTGACAGATTTACAGGTTACCGGATTTATTAGTTTTTGTCTTTAAAATAGCACTTGCACCAACAAACATCAAACAGAGGTGATTAGATTAGTTAGATAACTAGGATCATGGGGGTCATGGAAGTGATAACGATATACTGTAAACTCTCTTTGTAAACTCTTCATATCAATACATAGCCAAATACAAATTTTTACAGGTTACGTAATTATCACAAGAAAAATCAAGATTCCCGTAAGCAACCCAGCACAACACAACACAATCCCCAAAAATACTAAATTAGGGTTTATCCCTTATTATTCTACAAAACAATACAAAGTGGAGAACTTTAAAATAGACTTGGACACTTGTAGTGTTGCCTGAAATTGGCAATTCATATGGTTTATAGGTGAGTCTTTGAATAAAAAACACTCAATTTGTATTAATCTGATTGATTTTAACATCAATAAATCTAAAAAGCAGTTCCTTGTGCAACAGAATAGTATTGAATTGATGAATGAGAATTAGACAACATGATACATTCTCTGTGAAATCAATAATTATCGAATTCACTAGGGAGTTGGATGAATTTACTTGGTGAAACTTTGGTTCTATTTTATTTGGTGAAGGAACCAAGTTGTTTCGAGGATTATCTTGAAATTCTTTTGCTGCATCACTTGCCTGGAGTTTCCGTAATTATTGATTCCATTTCCCAAAGCTTCTATTGTTATTTGATTCCTTGTTAGCTCAATGATGTAGAAAGTATCAAGTATGATATTTATTCTTGATTTTCGTTGTTTGTCAGACACATTGCTCCATTTTACTAAATTTTGGATAAAACATCGTTTATTTATTCTAAGCTTATGGAATGTAGAGACAAACTTGATAGATGCAATCTACATCACATACACCTATTTTCAGGTCAATCTAAGTCAGGTTTGTGCGTGTTCGGTAAAAATTTGTGATTTCTCCCATACAAGAATGCCTTAGGGGAATAACATCCCAGGTAGATCAGTGAAACATAACCAACTAAATTCTTAATTCATTTATCCACATCAATTAAAGATAGACTATATTGCTTTGTTAACGTTTTGACAAATGGTAATAAAGATCAACACAAACACGTAGTTATTCTAGATAAACACACAAGTTCAATGTCTGGTAGAAGAAGAGAATATCCCCAGATCCAATATGCTGCAGCAGTACAACCTTCTTATATGGCTTCTACTCAAATGAGTCAATTCCCACAACCTCAACAACAACAATATGATCCCCAGAGGTTCATATGGTGGTGTTCATGCCCCGCAACAAGGTTATGGCGTTGATTAAGCTCAGTAACAATTTCAACAAATGAATATTGGAGCTGGTGAAATGTCTTGTATTATTTTGGTGATATGCTAAAGCAAGTTCATTTTCTAATATGGGAAACAATAATTAACTAGTAAATTCTTTGTAGATCTTGTTAATACATATTCAAGGTAGTTCCAACCTATTCGCTCTATATTCACATGAGAATGGTATCTAAATACACGTTCCTGCACACACCTCTCACACTAATAATTTAAACTCGTTCAATACATACTGTAATACTACAGAATTTGGTTGTCTCATATTAGAATTACAGTTTCTGCATTTTAGTCTTGTGCGGCTCCTCGCAGAAAGCAATCTGGATTAGCAAAAGAAAAAAAATTAAATCACAACGCATTATCAAAAGTGTGAGGTGGTTTAACAATTATCCTTGTATTTCGTGTCAAATTAAAAAGCTTACATCGTACATTCATTCAGTTTAGTACTTACATAATGGAGATAGACAAACATGAGGATACTACAACATCTAAAGCAAAATCTAAAGATCAACAAGATATAGATCCATTTTATGGATTATCATTTAAAGTAGGAGTGGCCGAGAATAAAAACACAACATATCGAAATAAAATGGAAGATGTTCATACTTATATTGCCAATTTTGCCGAGAGAATTGATTGGGGGTATTTTGCCATATTTGATGGTCATGCTGGTAAAGATTCTGCTCGATGGTGTGGTAATAATTTACATAGTTTGTTGGAAGATGAAATTGGAGATCTTACCGAGAACCAAGTTGAAGATATGAAGGAGAATCTATATCGTAGTTTTATAAAGGCCGATGAATTGATAGAGAAGGATAGGGCGAGGTCTTCTGGATGTACTGCTGCTGTGGCTGTATTATGTTGGGAAGAACATGAAATTAGTGAACAAACAAATCCCCGATCACCAGCAACTACAAACAAACTGTTTGATTTTATTCCTACTTCCAATCACAAAAGAATGTTGTATACTTCAAATGTAGGTGATCTGAGAATTGTTTTGTGTCGAGCAGGTAAACCATATCGATTATCATATGACCATAAAGCGTCAGATATTTATGAAATAAATCGAATAAGAGAAGCAGGAGGCTTAGTTTTGAAAAATCGAGTAAATGGTGTTCTTGCTGTCACTCGGTCTTTGGGTGATTCATATATGAAAGATTTAGTAATTGGAAAGCCATTTACAACATCTACAGAATTAACTATTGACGATGAATTTATGATATTAGGTTGTGACGGAGTTTGGGATGTTGTTTCTGATTCAAAAGCTTGTAAATTAGTCAGTGATTTGTTATCTCAAGGTAATGATCCGAAATTAGCCGCTAAGAAACTTTGTCAATTAGCTATGGATAATTCAACAACAGATAATGTCACGGTAATGATTGTTAAATTTGACAAGGATGTATTTACTTAAGGCTACAACATTAATCTCTCTTTAAAAAGTACTTGCATTAAATATATATGTTTAAACTAAATGCTCTTTTGGTTCAATAACCTCCGTTATATTCACTTTAAAATCACTTCCTTTAAACTTGGGTTTGTAGAATTTCAAAGCTAAACTACTTAAAACAACACTGACTGAAGATAAGGCCATAGCAGCACTGGCCCAAACAGGATCTAATCTTGAATTTTTGTAGGGATAAATAACCCCAGCAGCAATAGGTAATCCAATCATATTATAAACCAAACTCCAAGCAAAATTAAATTTAACTCGACGGAAAACAGTTTGGGAAAGATCAAACAATGTAACAAGGGATACCAAGGGGAATGATTTGTTTAACAAAATGAAATCACTTGAAGTTATAGCCAAATCTGCCCCTGAAGAAAGAGCAATACCAACATCAGCACTGGCCATTGCTGGGGCATCATTTATCCCATCACCAACCATGGCTATAACTGCATTGTTTTTCAATTGACGAATTCGTTTAATTTGTAATTCTTTTTCATCGGGGAGTACTTCACTAACGATGTTGGTTATACCTATTTCCTTGGCAATAGCTTGAGCAGTGAGTTCATTATCTCCAGTAATCATCCAGCAGTCAATATTCTTTTTCTGTAAAAACTCAATCACTTGTTTGGTTTCAGGACGAATTTCATCACGAGCAGCCATCATTAATACCAAGTGGAAGGAAGTGTCATTGAACAACTTTTCACATTTTAATCCTACTAATATAATTGATTTCCTTTCAGTTTTCCAAGTTGTGATTAATTCAGTTTGCAGGGGAGTTAATTGTACTTTATAATCTTGAAATAATTTTTCATTCCCAAGTATAGCTTCTTCCGGGGAATACTCATTCCATAATTCTTCATCATCTTGCACAATAATCTTTCCCTTCAATCCCTTACCAGGTACAGTCTCCACTTGAGGTATTTTATTTGCTGATAATTTCCCAATCAGTTCCACAAACGCTCTGACTGCTTTCGCTAAAGGGTGATTTGAAGCAACTTCTAAATCTCGAGTAACTTGAATAGCAAATTGTTTCAAGACCTCCTCACCACCTGCAAAACCATAATCAGTAATTGTCAATTCACCTTTAGTCAATGTTCCCGTCTTGTCAAAACAAACAACATTAGTGTTTGCTCCATCTTGAAATGCAACACCTCCACCTTTAGCCAAGATCCCATATTTTGCAGCCAAACCAGATCCAACAAATAAAGCCGTTGGAGCAGCTAACCCAATACCACAAGGACAAGCAATGACAATCACAGCAATGGCAAATTCCAATGACCATACTGTCCACCCTCCAATATCTATATCAAGATAACTGTCGGGTAATGCACCACTATACCCCAAGCTTATCCATGTGATCCAAGTAATTAAACTGAGCAATATGATAACTGGGACAAATGAGCCAGTGATTAAATCAGCAGTTCGTTCCATGGGTGCTTTTCTTAATTGTCCATCTCTAACAGTATTTACAATTTGACTAAGTAAAGAATCAGCTTCCAAAGTAGTTACTTTTCCAAAAATTGAATGAGAACTGATGTTTACCGTTCCCGAAAAGATTTGATGTCCAGGTAAATGTTTTACAGGAGTTGATTCTCCGGTTAATGCTGATTCGTCAAACTCGGCAATTCCTTCCATAACAACACAATCCACTGGTGGTGATTCTCCCGTGGAAATTTTGATGTAATCGCCAACTTCCAACAATTCAATATCAACTCGTTGATCATTTATATATTGATTATTAATTTTCTCAACTAATGTAGCTTCCTTTTCTTGAAGATTGGCCAATTCACTTACAGCATCAGCAGTTTTCCGTTTAGAATAACTTTGAAGTAATTTCCCAATAAGTAAGAAAAATGTCAAAAACACCACAGAATCAAAATAAGTTGTATGAAATCCCATATGGGTCATGGGTTTCTGTTGAGAACTTAATCCAATAAGGACAATACTAGCAAAATATGCTACACTAGTTCCAATACTCATTAATAAATTCATAGATCCAAAACGGAATAACCTGGTGGTGAATGAATTCTTGTGGAACCATAATGACTTGATTTCTTTGATTGCTTTCCTATGGAATGTATCAGCAACAAAGAAATATATTGGCGTAGCAAGAATTAATAATATCCATGAGTTTCGAGATACATTTCCTGCCCAAATTGGTTGTTCTACCCATACTCTAAATGAATTTGATTTAGGTAATAAGGACATGGCCACAATTCCAAATATAAATGTAGGTATGACGAATATTGTAGCTACAGCAAGTCTAATGGCTAATCCGAGTACTTCTCGTTTGGCGAGTAATTTAACTTGTTCATCTATTGAAACAGGTTTGATTAATTCACATTGAAAGGGGCCAGGAGTTTCTATCACTTCAAAACCAGTATCTGTTCCATGTAAATGATTTAAATCGTGTAAGAATTTTCGAACTGTGGTATTCTCTGTAGGAATATATGTGAATTTTATATAGGGATGTTTCAAACTAATTTCATCTTGGATAACTACAGCATCACCATAATTTGATAAGTAATTCATAATTAATTCCGGACAATGATTACAAAACATTCCATCAACTTTAATATTTATAGTTCTTGGTTTAGTTTTACTTGAAGTATAGTTTATCTTTTCCAGTTTAACCAAAGTAAAATCAAATCCACAATCTTCAATAGTTTGTTGTAATTTTTCAATATTATGTTCATCACTTGAATTCTGTAATATAAATTGTCCAGTTTTTGTTACTAAATTAACTCCACTTTCTAATATAAAGGGTAATTCATTGACAACAGATTGGATAGAATTAACACAAGCAGCACAAGTCATACCTCCAATAATAGCAGTAACTCTTGTGTTAACAGTTCGTTGGATAGGTAACACTTCAACTAAACTACAATCAAACCCTAAATCGTTAATACCATCGATTACTTTATTGACAATTTGTTTATTAGGAATTATAGCCACTACTGATTGTTGAATTAAATTAACGGAAAAGTTTGGTTCATCAGTTTTGGAAGTATCACCAAGAATTGAAGTTAAAGTATCATTGACTGTTTGAACACATGCAGAGCAAGTCATTCCTTTAACAAGAAATGAAGCTCTAAATTCTTGAGTATCCACAACTATAGTTTCCAAACTTGAATTATCCGACAGTTCAAGTTTTTCCTTGTCTTGGCATACTTTACAATATTTCAAATGATTTCTTTCTGATTTTGAACTAACAAACTTTTGATATAAACCAACAATATCGAAAAATCCATCTTCATGTTCAGATAAAACTTCAGTATCCATAGTTGAATTCAGAATAATATCATTGGCATGAAGGATTTCCCAAGAGACAACTTTAAACCCTGCACGTTCAAAATGTTTAATAATTCGTTTGACATTATGTTGGAAATTCACATTACCGGAAATTTTTACTTCATTTTCTTGAATAGTAAGAGTTACTTCTTTACTGGAGAGGTTTGCTGAGTCCAGGGGTACTATTGAGTATACATGTGACAATGCATGTTTGATAGCTGTTTCACACTTGTCACAGTGAATATTTTCCAAATATAATATAAATGTTTCCATTGTTGATGTTGTCGTTGTTGATATACAAATTCTTTGATTTGGAGAACTTTGAATCAGTTATATATCACTTGAGTAATTAATGCTGAATGTTGAATCAACTAATGAGTGACTTGTGCTGATACTGTGTGTAAATGGTGGAGAAGCAATTGGCAACAAAGAGATTTTTATTTTTAAAGTTTGCGATATTTCTGCCATTTGCAACAGACATCAAAAAAAGCTCGATGTCACTTGCGGGATTACTGCGAAAAAAAGAAACAAAGAACTTCAGCCAATGATGACTATTTATTAATCAAATACTAGCTACGCCGTGTGTTTGTGTATTAGTCATTTGTCTATAGAAAATAATCTCCAATTAGTAATTGATTACTTTTCTAAATATGGTAATAAACTGGGGACAATTAATCCACAACCTAAACCAACAATCTTTTCCGGTATAGTATGAAAAAAGATTGATGTGATTAAATACAGACAAAACCACAAACTTATAAATGTATATGAGGCAATAATAATTGCAGTTCTTATTCTACTACTAGTTAATCCTTTAGGAATACCTTGTCTTTCATTAGGGTACCCAGTTTCAATATCAATACTAACATAAGACGTATTCATAGGAAATTTCAAATGATTAATTAATTCATACCAAATTAATAAGCTACTGGAAATTAAAAATAAATAATGACTCGAGGAATCAAATACACTAATCCATTTACCACCAGCATCTTCACATGCATATTCTCGAAATATCCCCTTTACTGTACAATATGCTCCTGACAACACACTTATTCGTTCAAAAATTGGTGATCCCAAGCACCATTCCATTAGAAAGACTATAACAATTGTATTAATTACATATACTTTCCCATATCGAAGTAGTACTTGTTTGTCAATACCAGTAGTACTTCGATATACAAGTAAATTCAGCCAGAATAACATAGTAAACCATGTGTATCCTATATTTCGAACAACAAATTGTTCAAGAAATCGTACAAATAACCATTTAGCTACTATATAATTGTACTGTTTGAATATTAAGGTTAATGGGATTGAACAGATGAATACAATGGGATATGACCAGAAAACATACAGCCAAAGGTTAGCCATAACAGTTGGGAGATGGTGATTATGTGTTGTATTTTTATTTTTATTTTTACAAGATTTGAACTGCGCACGACTATTTACATACAGAACAGATATAATAGAGTGTAGCTTTGATATCACAGTATATTACTTATAAAACATCTAGTAGAAGTAGTAGAAGTAGAAGTAGTAGTTGGATCAAGTAAATCATCTCTATACCTAGAAATATCTTGTAATAAGCTTATATTCAACGCTATACCCAGTCCTGAAACAAGATAATCCCCACAAAAGCACTATATCCTTGAATACTTCATTTAAAACAAACCCCTACTAAACAGCATCCCCTCACCAAGGCAATCGTCAACTTAGATCAACTTCCCCCTTTCTTCCATTATTGTCCATTCCCAATTAGGTAGTTCCAGTCACGTGAAATTGATCAATTTCTGGTATGCAGGATGGCACCTTGTTTATTGTCATTTAGAAATGATGATGAATTTAATTAATAATCAAAATACGTTAAACGGATAGTTTAGATATTAAATCTCATATTAAACGGTTATACTTAATTCCTTGCATTTCAAATATTACTCAGTTACTCATTATGTTGACAAGAATATCTAAACAAGCTAGCACAACCACTATAAAATATTTTTCCACATCTGCAAAAAATTTTAAACCTTTGATACCTAATACAACAACAATAAGAAATGGATCAAACCCTCAACTAACATTCCCCTGTTTGGATAAACTAGAACGAAAGAATAAAGAACTTTCCTTAGGGATATTGAAAAAACAAGCAAACACTTTGGATTCAGGTCCTGAACCAGCATATAATTTCGAACAAACGGGATTTAAACTATATCATTCTAAGAAACCAATATTCCTCGATAATGGAGGACACCTTCCTGAATATGAAATCGCTTATGAAACTTGGGGGAAATTAAATCTGTCAAAAACCAATTTAATCATATTGCAAACAGGATTATCGGCATCTTCGCATGCAAAATCTCATCCTGGAAATCCTAAAAAGGGATGGTGGGAGAATTTTATTGGTCCTGGATTATATATAGATACTAATAAATTCTTTGTGGTATGTACCAATGTTCTTGGAGGTTGTTATGGTTCAACAGGACCTTCATCAATTGACCCTTCAATTAGCGAACAATACGCTACCAGGTTCCCTATCATCACTATAAATGATATGGTACGAGCCCAACGAGAATTAATTAAAGATGTATTTGGTGTACATAAAGTACATGCGGCTGTGGGTGCATCAATGGGTGGGATGCAAAGTTTGGCATATGCTTGGGAATTCCCCGATGAAGTTGAAAAAACTATTAGTATAAGTGGATGTTCCAGATCGCATCCTTATTCAATTGCATTAAGACATACTCAACGACAGGTATTAATGAGTGATCCTAATTGGAATAGAGGATTTTATTATGGGAAAATCCCTCCTCATGTAGGTATGAAATTAGCCCGAGAAATCGCTACTGTGACTTATAGATCTGGTCCTGAATGGGAATATAGATTTGGAAGAAATAGAGCTGATGAATCTAAACCTCCAGCATTATGTCCTGATTTCCTTGTTGAGACATACTTGGATCATGCAGGAGAAAAGTTTTGTCTTGAATATGATGCAAATTCTTGGTTGTATGTTCTGAAAGCTATGGATTTGTTTGATTTGGGGTTGGAAAATAGAACCAGAGCTTTGAATACAAGACAACGTGCTGAAGACAAGTATAAATTACATAGGAGTCACCCTAGTCAAACTAGTTCACTTGTTCCTAAGAAACCATATACGGAAACCATATCACGAGCTTCAATAACTCCTGAAGATGCATTACAAGATTTAAAATTAGGGATGAAAAAGATGTCATTGACTGATACATTAGTAGTTGGAGTGGAGTCGGATATCCTATTCCCCGTGTGGCAACAGCGTGAAATTGCCAATGTTCTTAAAGAAAATAGTCAAGGAAGTAAAGTAGAATATCATGAATTAGGTACAGATGTTAGTAATTATGGTCATGATACATTCTTGTTAAGTTTGAATGATATTGGAAAACCAGTAAAGAAGTTTTTAGAAGATTAACTTGTGTGTATTTACAATATAACTCTCTTAATATACAATTGTTCCATGATGAGGATCCAATTCATAGCCCAACTTTCTACTAATGGTATAAATATAATCTCTTATTCTCCCCAACACAACCTTGGCTAATCCATTCTTTTTCTTTCGTTCACTATCTTGAGTACTTTCAACATGATGAGGTAATAAATTATCATGAGCACTTAAACTAACAAACAAGGCAAAGGGAACAAACCAAATCAATAATCCAAAAAATGAACAAACTTCGACAAATTCAGGAATTTTTGGAGGTTTATAATTAGGTTTTAATCGAACTTCCAATGGTGGAATATAAGGAGTATGGAAATGATGAAACCAAAGGAAATGATTGGCAACAACTAAAACACAAGATATTAAGAATATCGGTGATGTTAATTCAACATAAGGGAATCGTTTAAGATTTTGTAAATAAACATAATAGGAAAATATTGAAAACAAGGTAAGTTTTATTGGGAATTTATCAAATATTAAAAGTAAGATAAATATACCAATTATTCCATAGATTAACTTGGTAAGGAAACGTTTTGTAGGTTCGGTATGTTCTTCCACTAATTCGGAGATGTAATATAATCCAGATGCAATTGATAGTACGAGAAATAAGAACCCAACAACTGTACCAACATATGAAAGTAATTGAAGAATCATCTGGTGTCTTCGGATATTGCTGTCAACTCTGGAGAGAGTGGAAAAGTGATTTGTTTTTTTTTTACGTGTATAAAAATGTCGTGTTCCACATATATGCGACATTTAACTATATAACCTATATATAGATCTCTAATCATATATTTCCATTGGAGGTAATCTATCAGTATTATAAAACCAATTATTATTATCTAATTCAACATTTAACCATTCTGTAGGGAAATAGACTAAATGTCCTTGAATTTCACTTAATAATCTCTCAGCAGTATCTCGTTCATAAATAATCTCGCCATTATTCATTTTTGTACGTGCTAAATATGTACCAGCTCTTGTTCGTCTTCCACCACGATTACGTGATTTCTTTGAAGAAGCTGATGCCTTTTGCATGGGAGGTGGCAGTTTAGTGGCGGTACTACTAGTACCAACTGTTGCTGGTGTTTTTTCATGCCTCTCTTCATTTGGCGATTCACTTCTCAGTTCACTAATTGGTTCAGGGGTTCTTGTTTGTTCTTCTACTTCACCAACTTGTTCGGCAAGTATAGTGTGTCCATTCTCAGGATTGGGTGAACCAATAGCAATACTAGCTCGTTTACCTAATCTAATTCTTCTCCTTGAATCAGGGGTGTTGGGTTCCTGTTGTTGCTGTTGCTGTTGTTGTTGTTCATCTTTACCTGGTGGCACTTTACCAAGTAATCCAAGATCCTCCACTTTGTCATTCTTGATTTCTTCCGGTTCTTCAATTTCAACCACTTCTTCCACTTCAGCCGAACTCTCCCTCGTTCCCGCTTGTCTAAAATCGGCACTGACTTCTTGTGCTTTCATAAATGTACTATAAAGACTAGTGAAATGAGTATAATCTGACCATCGATTAACAATATCATCCGGTTGACTATGGAATACCATTCGGAAAATATCCGTGTTTCTTCTTGCATGTTCATTCCAAAGTAAATCATAAAAGTCTTCATCTATAGGATCTTCAAACCCATAAGGATCAATAAATTTGGATACATTGGCTTCCGGGGTGGTGATATTCTTAATGGTATCCTTGACGGCATTTTCATCTAATGAAACAATAGGATATTTCTTGTATAATGAAACACCAGGAGATTTCAAATTACCATCACCAGAATCACTAGGTTCAGGATATCCTGACATTTGATTATTGATAAATTCCGAAGATTCACTAGATAAGGGAGTGGTATTGTATAACCCTGGCATACCGGCATTTACTCTTCGTTTGTTTTCTAATTCATTTTGTCGGTGTTCCTTACTGGCAATACGTTGTAAATAGGAAATCTTCTTTAATAAGAGCCAACGTTCTTTATTTCTTTCCGAAATTATCCTTTCTGATTCCTCATCCATTTCATCAGTCATATGAATATCATCTGATTCCAAGAATTCTCGAACACTTTCAATATCAGGTAGGAATGAGCTAGTTGAATTATTATGTTTAATATGTTCCAAGGATAAATCCTTTAAAAATCTAAAACTATTTAATCTTGCCCGTTTAGCTAATTTAGTCTTGTACTTATCAATACCAGTTCCAAACACATCTTGTTTGTGACTTAAATTATTTTGAACTCGATTATCATATGAATGTTTCTTTTTATCACGAATCCCCTTGTTGGCTTCATGAGGACCCGTTCTATTATTAAGAGTGATTGGTAAAAACATAGGAGGTGGTAAATCAAATTCATCTTCTTCTTCCATTTCAAATTTAGTATTTTGCTCCGTTGACTTAGAATTGATGGAATAATTCTTCCAACGTCTAGTTCCCTCCGGTTCATTTAAAATATCACGAGAAGCAATTTCCACCATTGATGATAAATATCTATTCTCAATATTGGAAAACTTATTAGTTTCAAATGTAGTTTCACTCATTGAACGAGCTAAATTTTCAAATTTCTTGAACCTCCGTTCCACAATATCAATAATATCAACATTAACACCTAAATGTTCTCTCATTAATCTCATTCTTAAAGTATGGGCGAATTTACCTGCAAGGAAAGGTTCTCCATTCATAGTTGTGGAAACCATTTCCTTATCTCTGACAACAACTGCCACTTCAGAATCTCTAACTCCTCTCATTGATCGTTCATTAATATTAGCACTTCCAATAATAGCTGCCCGATCATCAACAATCATAATCTTGGCATGAATATACAACTGTTCAGTAACTAATGTTCTATTCGTGCCAATTCTCCCCCATTTTCTAAGCGAATAGAATTGAATATATTCATCAGGATCAATACCCTTCTTTCTTAATTTGGCAAAAATTGACGTTTCTCCTCTAGAAATTGACATATATTGACATTGCATAATCACACGAACTGAGGACCCTTCAGCTTGATCAACTTGAGATTCAAACCCAGGCATTAATGGAATAACAATAGCTGCTTTCCATACAGTACCTTCTTCATGAGCACGAATAATTCGATCAACCAAAGCATCACCAATTCTATTCTGAATCTCAGTACCATCAATTAAACAGGAAGTTACAAAGAATTGATTTTCAATATACACGAAATGTTCCGAACTTTCAATTAATTTCAAATATGCCGTTTGAATACTTTGTTCATGTTCTTTCAAACCTAATGACCAATTCCCACATGATCTAACTAGTTGTACTTCACAAGTTCCATCTAATCCATACATTAATGCTTCTTCATCAGTAAGATCAGCGGGTGGGGTTAACAATGGTGTTAATCTACTGGGTCTTTTTTGTCGTAACAAATAATTCCAACGTTGAACAAAATGACGGGCTAAATCTCGAGCTAATTTACCTGCAGTGAACATGTGTACATCATGCCAGGGCATTCTAGGAGTGGTATTTCTATCATACATTGATTCATAAGGTTTATTTAAATCAAAGAAATCTTTGACTCGAGGATTGGAATAATCCTTCCCTGGGAATGTTTGGAAATTAACAATATCTTCATTAGTAATTCGATCTTCAGGTCCAAGACTTTGGAAATCAACTTTAGAATCGTCAGCCAAGGCATGATCAGGAGTATCATATCTTCCATAACATAAATCAACTCCACCAATAAATGCCACAGTTTGATCAACAATACATAATTTCTCATGATGAGCCCAAAAATATGTATTTTGAAGTAATTGATTGGGGGATCTAATAACATGAATATTTTCATCATCCAAAGATAAAAGGGAATGTTTTGTATATAACGAATCAATAGACACAGTAGAACCAACATTACGATAGATAATAACATAGATTTTAACTCCTTGTTTTGCCTTTCTTTGTAAGATTCTATCAAGTCTCCATTGTTGATTCCCATTGGCTGGTCTCCGCAAATAAATCTCGGGAGATAACCACCAATCATGCATGAAAATCACATCCTTAGCCATTTCCAATGCTGAAGACACAGCCCAGAAATAATCACGTCCATCTACCAACCATTGAGCAAAACAATTCTCTCTTACAGGGGCAAACGATCCAAATCTATGTTGTTCTGACCAAATTGTGGAATTTTTCATTTCCATAAGTGAAGAAATCCATAATTTTTGTTCCTTGGAAGATTTTGGATTTAAGATTAATTTCCGTTCAGAATTCTCCAACGTGATTTTCAAATGTGGGAATACAATATTTGCAGTATCATTTTCTTGTAATAATGCCATTTTTCTTTGAACAAATGAAGAATCATCAAAATCAGATTCATTATCTTCTTTCAATTCATTTTCCTCTTTCAATTGTTCATCATGTTTAAATGTGATTTTAAAATTAGAATCAACAAGGAAAACTTCCAAAGGTGATGTTGAATTAATATCAGAAACATACATAACATATGAATTTCGAACAAGCATCCACTTTTCAGCACGTCTATTAATCATTCCTTTTAAATCATTAGCTTTGAAATGACCCACTCTCCATCCTTGAGATCTTGCACTTCCACTTATATGAACAATTCCTTGTTTACCAATATATCCTGTTTCATAAGATAACAAGGAAGAAATGGGAGATATTTCAAAGAACATGAATAATCGATTAGATTGTGGTTTTAACGAAACAAGTCGAATTAATTCTTTTAAATATTTTTCAACATCATGAAGATATTGTACATTTCTTCTTCGATTTGCTTCAACTTCAGCCAAGGGCTCTTCTTCAGTTGTTGAACTTGACGAAGCACTAGCTAAACTCAGATGTCGACGTAAAGTATTCATAGATAAAAAAGAACCAATCTCATTAAGTGTTCCGGTTGTTGGTCGTTCCTCAGTATCTGTTGCTTGTTGTTGTATTTGAGGTAATGTTTGAGTTTGTGTTCTTGTTCTTTTCAACTTTATAACTTCAGATTTTTTAAATGGAGGTCTAGGAAATTTAGGAAGTTCAGTATTTTTATTACCAATCCAACTTTCAAATTTAAATCTTGAATGTAAATATAATAAATCCTTAGCATTTCTTTCAATTGACCATTTCATTCTTTGAGGACCAACCCCATATTCTAAATCTATTCTAAATCTCCGAATTCTGGTCATGTCATTCAATGATACATCAGTTATATTTATCCCAATCAATGACAACATGATAGGTGCACGTGAAATACCTTGTTCATCTTCTAATAAACAAGATGCCATTAAACTAATTGCTGGCCAACCAAGAGATAAAGTACCAATTAACTTTTGTGCCCGTTCTCCAGTTTGTCTTTCAGCTTCTTCTCTTAATTCATCAATATAATCTGCAGTCAAACTTGCTCTTCTTTTCTCACGAAATCTCTTACCCCTATTGAATAACAGAAACCTTTTCTTGGATCTTTGTTGTTTATTCAATTCAGGAGTTAAATGAAACATATCTTGGGTATTATATGCTGAACTTTCGTATTGTGAACCTGATCTACCACTAAACATGGTAGGTAAGAAGTTTTGAAATGATTGCGAATGTGAGAAAGGAATTCTTCTATGAGATGTTTCTTCTTCTCCTGGATCATGAGGTGTTGAATCTATTCCGGCAAAACGACGAATCTTTGATTGAGATGGTAACAGTACTGGAGAGGTGAATATGTCAGGAATTGATGTTCTCCTTTCTTGTTCTTGTTCTTCTTCATCTGAACGATATCTCAGTTCATTTTTATCGACATTTCCTCTATTGAAAAAATTCCAAGGATTTGAAATAACATGGGGGGACTCGTCCAGAAGTGATTTAGTACGTCTTGAAGGAGATGGATCCGGTTTTGAATCAGTTGATTTTGAATCTCGTGAAAGGGTTCGAAATATCTTTGTAAGATCAGAAACGGGTGATTTACTTTTGGAATTAATATGTTGGGGAATGTATACTTCGGGACGAGTTGGAGAACGACCAGAACGTTCATCTTGATTTTCAAATTGGAATCCATTGGCAAGTATTCCATTTTGATTGGGTATTGTCAAGAAATCACTTTGTTTCTCAGTAGTTCCATCAGTGGAACCGTTTGTATCAGCCATGAATGTTTATGTGTTTAATTATATGTGACAGTGTTGATACTCTTTCTGTAAAAAAAAAAGTAGAAGACAAGATACTAAACACTTTGGTAGTACCCGATTTCGTCAAGTATTTACAAGATAAAACAGACGATGTAGATTGTCGTCAAAACAAAATGAGTGCGCATGTAAGGAAGGGTTTCCCCAGACAGGAAAAATATTTTACAACCAAGGCAAAAGGACAGTGTTTAAACAAACGACAAGCGACAAACGACATTCACAAGTTTACAACGTGGGTATTCTTTTTACAAAGACATTGACTAGAAAATAAAAACTTTTTTATTCATACATAAATTATATATTTCAATCTTTAAGAAAACTAGTTGCTAATCTTACCTTGTGTCCAAGCCATAAGGCATGGGTAGTATGATCAGCTAAATCACCATTTTGACTTCTTGGATGAATCAACACTGAGAGGTTCCCATGATTTAATTGGAAATAAGGAACAATTACTTTGAAAATGTCAGGACTTTTAAAATCCAATTCCCACATATTTATTGGATGTGGTCCAATAGGTTTATCCCAAAATTGGTGTACTCGAATATCACCTCGTTTTATTTCTTCAGCAAACTCTGCAAGAACGTTTTCTCTCAATTGATAAGCGAATTCTCGTTCAGTTGGATCATTGTTGTTCCAATAAGTATGAATATCATAGGAAAGTATACCACCATAGAATTTAGATTCAGACATTTTTGTTTTAATTTTGATATGTGATTATTGAAGGAAAAATGTTTCCTTTTGGACCCTGCTCGCAACCACTGCCTTTTTTATATATATGATTGTCGCACTTGATTAGTCAGCTTTACTAAGGCACACCCCAGATTATTCAGCTACAACGTACAACAGGCTAAATCATAAATTTACACCTTATCCAACACTTTTGATGCATTTTTTCCTCCTGGTAGCACCATCACTACTGATGTTTTTGTTTTATATCTAAATTTCAATTTCTTGTTTCTTCGTATCCTCCAATCTTGAAATATACAACAAATAGTTAATCCACATAAACTACCTCCAACATTGAATAAAATATCATAAATATCAAATATTCTACTAGGGTTAACTACATGTTGAATAATTTCCAGACTTACACTGGCACCACATGTACATATTAAAAATGTAATCATTCTCAACACACTCGAGGATTTATGTTTGGTGTTGAAGATTAAGTAAAATTCCATGGTAAGAATAGCGAAAGTAAAGAAATGCACAGCTTTATCATATTCTAAATGGATCAGAGCAAATCCTAAATATCCTGCTCCTATTAATGTAATAATGAATACTGTAGTTGTGTTAGTAAACTCCTTGTGTAGATAGTGATTGGTACAAATACGTACACACTAATATGGGAAGTCTAACTGAAGCCATTTTGTTGGTGGTATCTGTTTCTTGTTGGTTTCAGTTGATTACACGTAACTTTTCCCAAACATACACATTTTTTTTCTATTCTCTTGTGGTTAAAATTTTTTTTTTGCAGTATCTAGGAAGCACATACATACAATGTTAATTAGACCCACATTCAAACCCTTTATACCCAGAAGATGGGCTTCTATAAACTACTTAGTATCTGCTATACCACCCTTGCCAAAACAAGTGGAAGTTAAAGCTCCAGTTAAACAGAAAGTATGTACTACCTGGATCAAACAACTCATCCTTCCTTCAGAATTAAATGATATATTTAGAATCAAAGAATATGAAAAGTTCACTCCTCCTCAAGTCACAAAATCACAAACATTCTTTAACAAACTGAAAGTTGAACTTGAATGGACTCTTGCTGATTATGACGAAATCCCCGATGTTAAATATGAACGCCTTGCCAGAGAACGACAAGAAAGATATGATGAAATGGATCCTTATAATAAAACAAAATATGATGAAACTCTTGTCCAATCTAAAAAAACATTTGGAATTGATCCGAAATATTTACGTCAACTACCTGAAGTATTAATCATGGGTCATACAAATGTAGGTAAATCTTCATTAGTTAATAGTTTACTTGTGGGCAATAAAAAAGAAATCAATAAAACAGCAGAGTTAGCTTATGTGTCTGCTCGTGCAGGATTCACGAAAACATTGAATTGTTTTAAAATTGCTAACAAGCTTAGATTTGTTGATAGTCCTGGGTATGGTAGATTCGGAGATGATAAGCAAGGAAAAGCAGTTATTGATTATATAAATCAAAGAAGTCAACTCAAGAAGGTGCTAGTGTTGATTGACTCAGTTGAAGGTTTTCGAGAAGAAGATACTTATATAATTGACCATTTAATGAATGAAGGTGTTCCATTTGATATAGTGTTTACCAAAGTTGATGAAATTATTCAAAAGTTTATTCCAAGAAAACAATTAAAGAAAATGGCCAAAGAAGGAAAAGATGTTGATGTTGATGTTGATACAATTAACCAAAAGATTATTGGGTATTACGAAAATATCATTTCCGATTCCAATATAATGGAAATGGCATTGTCTCCAAGACTTTTCTTTACCAATGCTAGAGTAAACAAATATGTTTCAGAAACATTTGGAACCAAAGAGATAAGGTGTTCCCTTCTTGAAAATTGTAGACTTCTTTAAACTTGTACATAGATGAAAACTTTTACTCGATATATATATTGTATTATACAGATGTGTTATAGTGTTAACAGTTTAGAAACGACCACCTCTTCCACCTCTAGAACCACCACGGCCACCAAATCCACCTCTACCGCCTCTTCCACCACGATCACCACCGAATCCACCTCTAGACCCACCTCTACCTCCAAATCCACCTCTAGATCCACCTCTACCTCCAAATCCACCTCTAGATCCACCTCTACCTCCAAATCCACCTCTTCCACCTCTTCCACCACGGTCACCTCTTGTAGCACCTCCAGTAGATTTTCTCTTTGGTTTTGGACCAACTTGAGGAGGTTTTGGTAAAAATCTTTCTAATGGTAATAACTTATCTGGACCAATAAAGAATTTGTCTCCTTCCTTAAATGAATCAGCCTTAACACCTTCTGATGGTTTAATAGTGAAAAATACTTCATTCAATGGACCTAAAATTTCATCTACTTTACCAACTTGAGTCTTGTTTTCCAAATAAATTGGTGCATTGAAATATGGAATCTTGACATTAATTGAACGACAAACAATATCCCCTTCGCATGCCTTCATGAATGAACCCATTTCTAAAACAGTTTCTGGAGGACCTTGTTGAACAAACCCACCTGGTCTTCCACCGCCACGACCTCCTCTAAATCCGCCTCTTCCTCTATTCATTATTTAATGTATATGTATATATAGTTTATGTGTTAAAAGAAAAAAGGAGGTTTTGGTATTCTTCTTGTTCTTCTTTGTTGCAAAGATAACCTCTTCTCAAATTGGAAAATTTTGTAAAGAAAAATATTCAGACCTCATCGATTTTACGAGACTTTTTTTTTTAATTTGGAAAGCGACATTTTTCAAATGTCGTGGAGAAGAATACAAAGTGATTGTAAAGGAATGACTACAGTGGAAGAGTTAATCTTTTGTGGCTGTGGATTGAAGTGTGACTATCGCTTGATCAAGTGAATCTGTTGACTTGGTTATTACTGTAAATCTGGCACTTTCTTCGAATCTTCACGCAGTAGCAGCAACAAATGGGTAAATCACTAGAAACGGTTAGTATGTGTCAATTTACCCTTGTAGTAACACCTCGATACACATATACAGTGAAAAGACAAGCTTACACCCAAAACTTGGCACAATTTCTCCTATTATTTTAGATTTCGGCTAATTCTCAAGGGTCGTGCACCTTGGATAATATCGCGTTGGAAAAATGACCTGGATCGGCGACAATCCAAAACAACAAATAAGTAATCAGGCAGTTCTCACTAAACCATTTAGTAGCTTCGTTTAGACTTACCAAGTAATCATCAAACATGAGTGGTACTCAAGGTATGCATCAGACTTTTTAAACCATTTCAAATGGTTAATGTTAAAATCTCCCGACTATTCCGTTTACTAACATCTTTTGTTTTTAGCTTCGCCTACATTCAAAGTGGGGCTTACTCCAGATGAAAAGAAATTATACGCTCAATTATTTAAAACTTTGGATCCTGAAAACACCGGAATCATTACTGGTGAGAAATCAAGATCAACTTTTGAAAGTTCAGGTTTACCGCCAGCAATTTTAGGTGAGATTTGGCAAATTGCTGATCAAGACAATTTAGGATTTTTAAATCAATTTGGGTTTTGTTACGCAATGAGATTGATTGGATACACTCAGGCAGGTCATCATCCTGCTCCTGGATTAGCTGATGTCCCTGGTCCTCTTCCAAAATTTGCCAATTTAACTTTGCAACCACAATCAACCAGTAGTTCTTTTCTTTCTAACCAACCTGTTGGTCCAGCTTCAGCTCCTCAACAATCACCACAAGGTTCTCAAATTTCTCCGTTAAATGCTTCAGATTATCAAAAATTTTCCCAATTATTTATTAGAACTGTTGGTACAGCTCAAGGTGAATTGGGAGGAGAACAAGCTAGGGATATTTTGTTAAAGGCTAAATTACCAACACCTGTTTTAGGTCAAATTTGGACATTGGTTGATAGATATAATACTGGGAAATTGGATGTCGGAAGTTTTGCCATTGCTATGCATTTGATTCAAGGATTACTTAGTGGGTCTATAAAACAATTACCCCCTTTTCTACCAGATTCTGTTTGGCAATCAGTTGAACAACAAACTGATAGTACTGCACAAAATCGTCAAGTATCTCATAGTTCAATCAACTCGCAACTGACTGCTATAAGACATCCACCAGCACCTAGAAATGTTTCAACTGCTACTGTCAACAACGAATGGAATGTATCACCAGCAATGAAACAACAATATCAATCAATTTTCAATAACCTTGACAAGGACAAAACAGGACAATTAAACCCTGATCAAGTTGCTTCGTTTTTAATGACTTCTAAATTAAGTCAACAAGATTTAGCTACAGTATGGGATTTATCTGATATTCAAAATTCTGGTATCTTTACAATTTTGGAATTTTCAATTGCCTTGTTTTTGGTTAATAGAAAATTAGCTGGAGGTCAATTACCCAATATCGTCCCTGATGCCCTTCTTGCATCTTTACAAGAAACTCAAGCAGAATCACCAGTACAAGCAAAGACTTCACCTACTACCCTTAATGTTCAGCAACAACCACTTCCAAAATCTTCAATGGATGATTTAGTTGATGTATTTGGAACTACTAGTCCATCAAGTGCTCCTGTTCCTGTTGCTACCCCTCCTGTTCCATCCATTGTTGCTCCTGCCAAGCCAACATTACAACAAAGAAGTTCTAGTAGTGATTTGACTAAAGAATTACCAAAGGCACGTCCAAACTTTACAGGTTCTTTCAAACCTACGTCAAGTTTTGGACAATCTTTAATGAAGCACGAGGAACCTAAGGAAGTTGAAAATTTAATACAAGATGAGAAACCTCAGGAATTATCTCCACCAGTTGCTTCAGCTCCACTATCACCACCAGAAAAAACAGTCAATTATGACGCCTTAAGAAGTGTTCCTCCACCACCTCAAAAGCGTTCTACGACATCTATACCACCATCAACTCCTCCCCCTGTTGCTCCATCATCTGTCAGTAGAAGTATTTCTCAACCTCCAGTTGGCAATGATGATTTGTTGGCTGACCCAGTTATTTCCGGTCAAATGTCACAGGCAACTTCTGATATTGCCAATTTCAGTAATCAAATTAAATCACTTGCCAGTCAAACTTCCAATTTACATGAAAAGAAAATTAGAGCTGAACAAGAACTTCAAAGAATTTTACAAACTAAACTGGATATTGAAAATAAATTGAAACAATTGAGAGTTTCTTATGATAATGAAGTGAAACAAGTTGAACAAGTGGAATCTAATTTAGCTTCTGCCAAGGAAGAAACTGAAGCATTAAGATCCGAAGCATCAATTGCTGAAGCCAAAGTGAATTCATTATCTACGGAATTGAACAATAAACAATTGGCTATGGAAGAATTACAGAAGGAAAATTCCAGCTTAAAAGAAAGATTGGCTGGATTTAATGTTGAAATTGCTGAACTTGAAAAGGAAGTGGCATCAAAAGTCTCAGAAACTCAATCATTATCCAATCAAGTCAATGTGAAAAAATCCCAAGTTCAAGTGTCAATTGTTAAATCTGAAGAATTAAAGGCTAAAATTGCTGAAACTGAAGAATCACATAAACAATTACAATTAGAATTGGATAATGCTGAACGAGAAAGACTTGCTAATGAACGTGAACAAGAAGAATTACGTGAAAGACAAGCTGAACTTGAAAGAAGTAAACCAACTGCAGCTAGTCCAGGTATTGCGGAGGCTGTTCCTGTGGTTGCTGCTGGTGCTGCCGGTGCTATTGCTGGTGCTGCCATTGGTGAAATTGTTGGTGTAGTTCATCACAAGGAAGAAGAGCCTGCTGCAAGTGAAGATGAAAAATCAACAGAGAAAGAAGTTGAAAATGACGATGAAGATGTCAACAAAAGATTCCCGGATTTGTCTGTTTCTCAACCAGAAGATAATCATACCAATATCACTTCTTCAATTACAACTGATAATGCTGATGAAAATGAAACCCCAATCACTTCTCCAAGTAATTCAGATTTCCAATTCCCTCAAACTGGAAATGCTGGTATAGCTGGAGGTATGGTAGGTATGCCCGGTGTCTTGGTGGGAGTACAAAGAACTGATTCGTTGACTTCAAGTGTGCAAAATAATGCTGCCTTATCTGTAAGAGATGATAATATTGAAGAAATAAGTGATCGTGAAACTCTTGAAGATATTGGTGATGGTGAAGAATCAGTACCAAATACTGCAGATACTGAAAACTTTGAAAATGAAAGGCGTGGTGAAGGAAGTGACAAGGGTTCTTCTGGTCATGAATCATTTGAATTGGTGAATTCCGAAGAAGCTAGAGGTCATAGTGAAGAATTTCCTCCAATTAAGGAACTCGATTATCAAGAAAGTGATTCTTCTGATGATGAAGAGAATAGATTTGCTGATGCTGTTGATAAGTTGTCATCACCGGTGTCTGTTCCTGTTTCTGCTCCTATTACTACTTCTGAATCTGTTCCTGTTACTGCTCCTGAATCTGCTAATTCTGATACCGTTACTGCTCCATCAGAAACTGTCAAGTCTACTGGATTTGATGATTTTGAAAGCGCATTTAATAACTTACAACCGGCAACCCCAGAAGTAAATAAAACCGGTCTCGATGATGCATTTGGAAATGAATTTGATGATTTAGAAGCAGCTCATGATGATAATCAAGAAGATGAAGAGTTTGGTGCAGAAGACTTTGGAGGTCTCTCTAGTGAATTTACGAACTCCAATGCCCCTGACTTTAATAGTGCTGGAGACGATAAAACAGAAGGTAATGATGAATGGGAACAATTGTTTGCTGGATTTGGAAATGCAAATGTGGCCACTACTGAAACGAATCCACTTACAAGTGAAGATGTTCAACCTAATTCTTCCAATGTAAAGACTTTTCAAGCAAATGATTTTTCAATTCAGGAATTGATTGGTATGGGATTCGATGAGAAAACAGCTACTGCAGCATTGGAGAAGGAAAATTGGAACTTAGAAGCAGCTACAAATTACTTGTTGGATAATGCTTAAGCTGGTTATACCTTGTTTTTTTTTTAATTATTGTTATATGTTCGTATTTTATTGTTTGTAGTATTTTTAATGATGATGTTGTTGTAAGTCCCCCATATATCCGCTTCTTTTTTCCCAAATCATCGGATCATTTTACCGCAATGTTTTCCCCATTTAGGAAAACTTTCAATTTCGTAATTCCGGACAAATCTTTCTAATTGATTTAATAATATGTCAACTGTGGCTGTACGGTGCATTTCTAATCTGATGGAACTTTTTTTAAATGAAACAAAGCAAAGAAAAAAAAACGGTTGCACACGTGATTGACTGCAAAAATTCTAAACAATGAAATAAAACTATGGCTTCACTATATTATACTACCAGATTTAAAACTGTGGTATCAACGTTTATCCGGAATAGATACCCGGTGGGCGATATATAAATGGATAGGAACTTCACCAATTTCAAATTACTTTTTCAATTTGCATTATCAAATATAACAACAAACATGAGTCAAACTTTTGGAAATTCAGATATTCACTTCAACAAAGATTTCGATGAAGTTGGAGAAGATGGTGTATTGGTCATCAACAAGCAGAACAGAGATCTTGCTAAATACCCAGATTTTTTACCAACTTGGGATCCAAGTATCAAGTTACCATCATTGAAATTTGAAAAATATATTGATCCTGCTACTAGAGCTGATCCATCTTTTCCAAACTTATTTCCAAAAGGTGGTGATTTCACTGTCAAGAGAATCACTCCAAAGTTTGGTACTGAAGTTGATGGTGTTCAATTATCTCAATTGAATGACAAGGCCAAGGATGAATTAGCTTTGTTACTTGCTCAAAGAAAAGTTTTGCTTTTTAATGATCAAGATTTTGCTGAACAAGGACCAAAGAAAGTTGTTGAATTTGGTAGATACTTTGGTGACTTACATGTTCATCCTTCTTCTGGTGCTCCAAAGGATGCTCCTGAATTACACATCACATATAGAAGACCAGAAAAAGGTGAATTATCAAGAATCTTTGCTCACAAAACTACAAATACTGGATTCCATTCTGATGTTTCTTATGAAATTACTCCAAGTAGATTTACTCTTTTCCAAGTTCTTGAATCTGGTGATGGTGGTGATACTGTTTTTGCTGATACTGTTGAAGCTTTCAACAGATTATCTCCTGTTTTCCAAAAATTCTTGGAAGGTTTACATGTTTTACACACTTCTGAAGATCAAGCTGCTAATTCTTCCCAACAAGGTGGTGTTCAAAGAAGAAAGGCTGTTTCCAATATTCATCCATTAGTCAGACTTGATCCTGTCACCCATGAAAAGAGTCTTTACATCAACAAAGCTTTCGGTCGTCGTATTGTTGAACTTAAACAAGAAGAATCCGATAATTTGTTGGATTTCTTACACAACCATATTGTCAAGAGTCACGATATCCAATTGAGAGTTAACTGGGAAAGAGGTCAAAGAAGAAAGGTTGCTTTATTCCACAACAGTGGTGTTTCCCATTCTGCTATTTTTGATACTGAAGATGGTGAAGTTAGACATGCCTACAGAATTTCTGTTATTGGTGAACGTCCAATTTCTGATATCAATGATCTTAACAAGGAAGAATATGCTGTTGGAGATTTAGAACAAGCTTTAAATGCTCTTAAGCCAACTTAGATTGAATATATACCTCTGGAAGTGTAAATAGGACTTAAGGAATTAAAAATATATCGTTTTTACGGTTTTCTATTTTGTAGAAAAAAAAATTTTCAAACTTATCTTGCATCAGTTTAATATATTAATTGGGATCATTCTATGTAAAAATTAAGTCTCCGGGGAATATAAAAAAGGAATGGTCCCTAGCAGGATCGAACTGCTGATCTTGGCGTTATTAGCACCACGCCTTAACCAACTGGGCCAAGGGACCTATTTCGCGATTTTGCGATTTTTTGCTCTACCATCTGAAGTGAAAAAAACGTTATTTTGAAATTTCAGGTTTTTGTTTATTATTCCTTCTATAGCAGTCTAAATTGAATTCTTGGTTTAATTTATGTAAATTTCTGGTCATAGTAATAATCTGGTATGGCTTAATCTTTAAATTTGAATCGTATGAATGTTTTATAGTAATTTGTAAATATTTTACAAATTAATTGCAAAATGCGTCACTATTACAACTAGTAACTTCACTGAATAATAAAACAAAGTGACAGAAAAAAATACTTCTTGAGATCATAGACACCTGTTTCAAGTATAAGGAAATAAAGATTTCAAAGCTAAACAGTTATCGGAAAACATAGGGATTTCAAAACAACTATAGAATAGCTGTAGATAACTTACAAGTTGTACATAGAAATGAAAAGGATCATAACAAACACTTTCAAGCGTAATGAACAGCAGGAACATTTTCATACAGAACATTATCATGTTTGTTTAATCATCTGCTTTTTTGCATTGGCTTAAGGAATTGCATTCTGAATTAATATTCTCAAATAATAAACATCAGAAGTTAATTATGATCAATTTAATATTAGTTTGTAGTTTTTATTGCTGAAAACTCGCTTGCTTATTTCCCACCTTCATACCGGATTTTGGTAGCGTTGCTACATTTTCTTAATCCTTCTCAAGAAAAAAAAAAAGAAAAAGGTTCCACAACTTCCGTAAATAGCAATTGTTCACGTAACTTCTGTTAACAATCGTGCCCCATGTTGGAAGGTTTTTTTTCGTGATATTTTTGTAAATGGCAAGACCAACCGCGCACAGTTTCCATTTTCATTCGGTTCTCGTTGTGAACTAACCGAAAAAACATAGAACATCGCGGTTATTTCGATCTCAGTTTCCTAATTGGAAAAAAAATGCGGTTGATTGAATAAATAAGACCCACACGTAAGGAGATCATTACAAATATATAAATATAGGCGAAATGTGTCAACAATAAAAGTGAAAAACTTTTCTCCTTGTTAATAACAAGTTTTTTTTGTATTTATATTTAGAATAAAATGACAAACTATAGATCCTATCAACAAGTGCTAGATATCAGTATCAAGCATAAAACTAGTAAATCAAATGTCACAACCAATACCTCCACTACAACTGCCACTCCAAAGAAAATCACCAAAGCCAAGAAGGATGATGGCAATATTAAAAGAAGAACCAAGACAGGTTGTTTAACTTGTCGTAAAAGAAAAAAGAAGTGTGATGAAGATAAAGTAAATGGAAAGTGCCAAGGTTGTACTAGAAACTTTTTAGAATGTTGTTGGCCTGAACCAGTTGTTGCACCAGTTGTTGTTCCAGTTGTTAGCAAGGAACTTCCTTCTATGGCTAAATCACCAGTTTTAAGATCAACTAAATGTAATATCAGTTCATTGTTAGCTACTCCAATTAAAACAGAAGTAACACAAATCAAATGTGAAAAAAGCGTAAAGACAGAACCAGTACCGTATCCAAGTCCTATTTCCTCACCTCAATTTACTGAAGCTAAACTTTCAACTCAACAAGTTAATGTGATTTCACTTCCTCCATTATTTAATGTCAACTATAAACTTCAAAGTAAAGATAGTAATGTAAGAGGTATCAAGAGTGAAATAAAACAAGAGGCAATTAAACAAGAAAACCCCAGGGTTATAACTGCTCCGTTATCTCCACCACGAGTTCTTGCTCCGGCTCCTACAAAATTTGTGATTACTTCTTTCAATAGCCAGAAAGACTTGTGTCAAATCCCAAATTAATCTGTTTGTGTTTTTACGTTTGGGTTTAGTTCACATTGGTTCAGGGTTATTATTTTATTTCTTCATCTTTATTGTATATGGGTAGTAATTTTTAATTAGTTTTTGGGTATAATTCAAAAAGTTTTTCAGTATTATTTTTTTTTGCCAGTGAAGAAAAAAGTTGACTCTTTTTTTTTTTCTTCCTTTTCTTTTTTTTGCGGCTATTTGTCGCTATAGGCAAGTGAGAGCGATGGATTGTTTGTCAAGAATAAACTGTGGTTGCAAAGGCAATCTTTTGACAGGAATACCATTTTTTATTGCGTTATTGATAGATTTATCATTTGAGATAGATTGAAAGACAGCGATGCTTGCAAGTGTGATAGCTTTGTCGTACTATCTATGCTTGGATACTGGTTTTTCTTTTCTTTTTGTTATCCCACTGCATTTAAAGGTAAAAGTTTTACGTAATCTCTACATTTTAGCAAGAGTTTGTTACTTCACCTATAATAAATTACGCCAAGAATCCGTTTGTAATTTACTCTAGCAGCTAGAAGTATGAACTACAATCCAACAATCCAATAGTTGCAAATTAGAAGAACAATATATCACGTGATATAACTTTTCCACAAAAAAAATCCAATAGGAAAATTTTTCATTAACCAGTGAGACTATTCATCAAGCTTTACATAAACACATCATGCCTGTCAAAGCTATACCTAAGATATCGTTAGCTCGTAATGGGGTTGGTGCATTTGTAGCACCTTGTCATAGAATTACTGTACAATATTGTAATTGGGGTGGATCTTCTACAGGAGTTCGACAAATATTATCAAGTGGACAATTAGACAATATTGCCAAACAAAAGAAACATACCTTTTTCGAAGTTGTCAAGAAGGCAGGACATCCATCTTTAACATTTCACTATAATAATGATTCTACTCAAGTAGTAGGTGTTGCTAATTTGAATCCAGAAAAAGTTGTAGAAAAACTTGAAGAATATAGTCAACGTTCAGGTAATAAGTTGTTTAAATTCAACCATAGAGTTATGTCTAATAACGATTCTGTTAGGGGTATTTGGTCACCATTGCATGCGCCAAAGGGCCACAGACATACCATTTAGAACAACACATACTTTTTCTGTACATAGCATTTTAATATATATGGGGTTAACTTTAGAAAATGAATTAATAGTGTAATTAAAAGAATTTATTAATGTGCGTCTATTAAACAAAAGTGATAACTAAAAATATAAACATTAAAAGAACTGAAATTTAAATACAACTCATCTTAAAACACCTTAGATTTATCCAATTCACTTTCCTGTATTTCTGATTCAACACTATCTTTGGAAACTTTATAAATCTTGTTTCTCCAGAATCCATCTTCTCCCAACACTTCAACAGCAACCAATTTATAACCACCAAAGTATGGAAGAATTCTGACCCAGAATAACCAATAGATCAAACCAATTCCAAAGACACCCCAAGTGACCACAGCATGGATCCAGTATGGTAAAGAGTTGTAAACAGTTTGACCATCAACTGGGGGGATATATGGAGCAACAATCAAATACAAGGAAGCTAAAAAGAAGAAACAAACAACAGGTAAACTGGCCTTGATTGGTGGGTTCCATTCAGTTAATCCTCTAGTCTTCTTGTAGTAAATATAAATTAAACCACCAGCAACGACAGTATTAACAACATTTAATGGGTAAGAAATCAAATTCAAAATAAAGTTATAAGCATCACCTGGTGGTGGGGCTACAATGGTGACAATACAAACAATCCAATGTTGCATTAAACCAACAAATGGAGTGTTGAATGGCTTTGAAGTGGCGAAAAATCTTGAGAATGGTAATGAACCCTCACGACCCAATTGTTGAACAATTCTACCTTGGGAAAAAATAACCGACATGACATTAGCCCAAGCAGATAAAGCCACGAAAACAGAAGCAGCCTTTTCTGCCTTGTCACCAAAGGCATATTTGAAGAAAGTAGCAGCCAAGATTCTTTCAGAAGAAGCAATTTCTTCCTTAGGAACAACAGCAAAATATGCAATGTTAACAAACATATAAATAATCCCCAAGGAAACAAAGGCAATTGGAGCAGCTAATCTTAAAACTTTGTGGGGGTTTTTGATTTCACCCAAGGCATAGTTGGCATTGGAGTAACCAACATAAGACCAAATAACATTATATAAAGCATTGACAATACCAAAAGCAGTTGGAGTAGTTCCCTTAAAAGCGTCAACGAAGTTATGAGTTGGTTGGAAATTATTTGTTTTAATACCACCACCCAAGGCAACCCAACCAGTAACACTGATAAACAAAACAATAAACACTTTAAAAACACCCAAAGCATTAGCAATGAATAAACCAGTTTTGATATGAATAGCATTGATTAAAAATGCAAAAGTAATAACAGCAATACCGATACCACGAGAGTTCCATTGAGTGACGTCCTTACCAGCAGCATTTAAAATATATTCCCCAACAACAATGGAGTTACCAGCAGCCCAACCCAAGAAGAAAACATATGAAGCATACATGGCAGTAATCAAAAACTTTGGTTTTTTAAACATATATTCCAAATAATTCTTTTCTCCACCATTTCTTGGAATGGCAGATCCTAATTCCATATAGACTAATAATCCAGAAAGGGCAATAATAGTACCAGCAAACCACATCATAAGAGCAGTTCCCACAGAACCAGAAAGGGCGAAAATAGTGGAACCAGTGGAGAAAACCCCAGCACCCAACATTCTATTAAGCATAAGGAAAGCAGCAGAAATAACCCCAATTTCCTTGACATTCTTATCAACTTGAATAACCCCAGCTTCATGTTCAGTTCCAGTGGAAAGACTGTGGGCATCAGCAAATTTCTCTTCGGGTTTTTCCGTAGAGGAATGTTTGTATAAGCTTGATAAAGCCATTGTTTAATTTATAATTGGTAAAGTTAGATACGAAACTTTTATCCTTTGAAGAAATGTGACAGATTTATTCAAGTTTATATAACCATTGGTACAAAAAAAGGAAAAATTTAGACTTCATCTTTGGAGTATGTTACACCTGAAAAAGTTTCTTTTTTTTCATTATTATTTTTTTATTATTGCAAATTTTATTGTATGCAGCGCTGCCAGTATTTTTCACTATTTTTCCACGGCAATTTTCCGAAGAAATAAGCGGCGTTGAAAGCAAAAAATTATTTTGAATCGCACATAAACAATAAGATGGCTGAGATAACAAAGAAAAGTTGTTGCGGTGGCGGATCAGCACCGTGTACCTAGTGGCACGATTTTGTACTGTGGATATGCGGTGGCGGCAAAGATCTGCTGTTAATATTATATAAGCAATGTTTGAATGAAGGTTGGTGAAAAATATGTTGATTCTTGACGTACGATCTTCTTGTCTGTGGGAAGTGCTAGCCAACAAACCCTAAATTAATTATCAATTGGGGTTCAATTGCTTAATATCATCTCACCCACCTTGCTTAAGCAAAAACTAGACCATCTACACTTTATCTGTTGCTAATGTAAGGCAAATATACAAGAAAACGAACGAAAGTCACGTGAGATGTTGCAACGCTTGGCGATTTTTGGAGTCAAAAAAAGAATTTATTAGATTAATACTGTGGCTTGAGGTTTAAAAATAATTACAATACCTTAGTTACGAACATTTCCATTGCATAATTCCAATGCATTGGAGAAAGGAGAAATTAAAATTAGTGCATGAACAATCTTGGCAAGGACTATCTTCTCTTTGTTCTTATTTCCAGGCTTGTGATTAGTTAGGTGATACGAGAGAATCTCATGACTTTTATCTGCAATTATAACTCCGACACAATTTTTTCTTTTTTAAAAAAAAAGCCATTATTTTTGCAGCAAAAACCCTTTTTCTTTATTATCTTGTCAAATTTCATTTGGTTCTGGAAAGCATATGATAATTGTTAAAGCGGACCGAATATGACCTAACAATCATGAGATCAGTTGCTATCTCCTGATTTCCTTTCGTAAAACTTTGTAGATATTTATAATATAATACATATACAATTTCAAAAAAAGAAGGATATACAATTATATAAAAAAGTAAATGCAAACTATGGGAAGGCAAACTTACAACAAACGTTGAATTTCATCCTTGGCAATCTTCAAATTCTCTTCTGAACCAACTAAATAAATAAATTTAGATTCTTTATCATTAGCTCTGGGAATAGTAATAAAAGTATTAGACTTCTTTCTAATTTGATTAACTTTAGTACCCTGAGGACCAATAATCTTGGAAAATGTTGAAGGTTGAGATGAATAAAACCAACCAGTGAATTTAGCATTTTTGGCATTTTCCAATCTTTCTTCTATAACTTTAGCGGCCTTGCTAGTGTTTTCTTCATCTCCCTTAAATCTCCAAGGAATAACAACACCATCTTCCTTTAATTCCTCATTATTTTCAATAATAGTAAACAAATAATTGGCGGAATCAGTTGGGTAAGCCTCTTCAGGAGCTGTTGGAATAGCATTGGCAGAAGATAATTTTGAAGCTTGTCTAGTAAGATTACCATGACTAACTTCAACATTATAATCAGATTTCAATTGCTTGAAAATAGCACCATGTTCACTGACTAAGGCATGATATATACTTGGAATATCAAGTGAAACATTCCAATCATCTTTGGTCAACTCTTCAATCTTTTCCTTGGCAGCAGCTATCTTTTCTGGTAACCCGACAATCTTGACAATTGTTGAATCTTCATTTGATCTTGGAATATCAACAAGAACTCCAAATTCAGATTGAATACTATGACGAATGGTTCCCTTAGGACCAATAATTAAACGATGTTTATCCTTGGCTAAATCAATTTCTTCCGTGATTGAAGCTTCCTTTAAGGCGACAATTTCTTTAATTTGTTCTATAATTTTCTCAACCACTTGTTTATCACCTTGACATGTAATTTCATCACTTCCAGAACCTTCATTGGGGATATTTAACAATCGAAATTGTCTATTTCTGGGGATATCATCACCACCAGCTTTGGAAATGATTTCCTTCATTACCGATCCACCTTGACCAATTATATCTCTATGATAAATAGGATTAACTTTAATAGAAGTAGAAACAAAGTTTTCCACTTCATCAATGATATCATTAATCTTCTTGGCAGCTTCCTTAAGAGCAGATTTAGACCCAGTTAATTCAACTTCAGCAAATCCAGTCTTTGTTTCTTCTTCTTGGTTACGGTTAAATTTATATTCAATTCCAGATCCATCAGCAATATCCTTGATGGTTTCACCAGCTTTACCAATAACTCGAGCAACAGCCTTGGTAGGGATTTGAACAACTTGTTTAAATCCATTTTCCTTTTCAAATTTATATAATTCATTTAATTCTTCTTCGGCCTTGGCAACCCCCTTGGAAGGACCTCTCACGGTAACTTCATCTTTGGATTTTGGTGCATCAGCAAAATTAGATGGAGTATTGTCCGATGCTGGGAATCTAATCTTGACATTATACTTATCTTGTAAACGATTAATATAAACTCCATGAGGTCCAATCATTCTTCTATGGTATTGACTTTCAATTCTTATTCTAACTAAAGTTTCATCCGCCCATTTCTTAGCCATTGATGAAAGTTTAACCTTTGATTCTTCAACATTTCTTTTGATACCAGTAATGGTAATATCAGTCTTACTAGGTTTACCCTTGGTATCTTCCTTGTCATCAGCTACATCGATCTTAGTACCAAATTCTTCGCGAAGAGCAATTAAATTGGCTCCATTTTTACCAATGATTCGGGAAACAACATTTGCAGGTACTTGAATAGTGGCAGTATATCCATCCTTAAATTCTTGTGCATCAGCAATAACTTGTTCAATATCTTTCTTGACAGTAGCAACTGATTCTTTAAACCCACGAATAAAGATTTCATTATCAGAATGTTGTTCCCCATTTGAATGCAATTTAACTTGAATAGAAGTTGGATCGACTGAAGTCAAAATAGATCTTAATGTAGTTCCTCTAGGACCAGAAACGTGTTGTTGATCCTTGGAATCAACTTGAATAACAACCGATTGTAACTTAGTAGCTAATTCTCTTAAACTATTCAAAGCTTCATTAACTTTGTTGAATGAATCTTCAGCAACATTAGTTTCTTCAAAATCTTCAGCTTCTTCTGTTTCCAATTTTTCTGAGAAAAGAGTAATGTTCTTACCCAATACAACATAATTGACACCAACAGATTTAGCAACATCTCTAATAGTTTCATCAACTTTCTTTAATAAGAATTCATCAATATCTTCAATTAATCTAGTTTGGTCAGGAGTGATTCTATTAACATGATTAACAATTGACTTTTTAGCAATTTTAATCTTTTCATCATCGTCTTTAGAAACAATTTCAATTGGAATTGAAGATAAAGTAGCGTCACTTAAGGAATCAAACCCAGGAACATTAATCTTTACATCATTTGCTTGAGCAATTTCTTTGAAAATCCCATTTTGATTTAAATGAGCGGCAACGGCCTTGACATGTTTTAAATTACCCTTGTGAGCTTTTGACATATCCAAGACTTCAATCTTGTATTGAGAAGTAGTCTTTCTAGCTTGTTCTTGAGCTAATTTGATTTTCGATTTTTCACCAATAAATTTAACATTTGTTTCATTTTCCTTTGGTAATTGAATTAAAACATTAACTTTATCTAAAATTTCATCGATGGGTAAGAATTGATGTTTGGTTTTTGGAATTGGAACTTCTTCAACGATGATTTTAGAAGCTAATTTTTCTAAAATTTCTTTGATCTCTGATTTGGCTTCAAGAACCAATTCACGATCTCCAACTAAAACAATATTGTTCTTCTCTGATTTATAATCAGGAATTGCAAAATCAACATCAGAATATTTAGCAATGATAGGTTCTAATTCCTTTTGAGCAAATGGTTTAACAGTTTCATCAATTGGTAATTTAGTTGATAAATTCTTGGTTTCTTCTTTAACAATAGCTAAAATTTGATTCTTGGCTCTTTTAGAACTTTCAATATCACCATCAATAGTAATAGTGACAGTTTTAGCAAAGATATCATCTTCAATATTATCTTCTTGTTCTTGTTCTTCATCTTCATCTTCTTCATCTCCTTCTTCCTCATCACCAATTTCAATTTTAACTTCATTAGCTTGAATAATTGGTTTTAAATTCTTCCCACCTTGACCAATAATTCTTGATCTTAATTTAGCAGGAACAGTAAATGAAATTTGAACTGGTTTAGTTAATTTTTTAATAACCAATCTTTTAGCTAATTTAACTTCTTCAGGGCGACCAGTGATTAAGAAAGTTCTCTTTTTAGTATGTTGAGAAGTAGTACATTCAATACTTGTCTTTGTTTCTTGTTTAACAAAGGTTAAGATCTTGATAAATTCTGGACGAGCAACATTCAATTGATCTTCAACATTCAAGGCAAAGGCTTCTTGGATAGTAGAAACCTTTGATTTAATACCATTACCCAAGGGTCTTGGAATTGGAGAAGAACGAGTTGAAGATCTTGGAGTGGAACTAACACTAACGGGAGTTTTCATACTTGGACCCCAAGATGGGATTGATTGAGGAGTAGGTGAAGGAGAAGCAGATTGTTTACCACCTAAAGTAGGGAAAGCAGATTCATCAGAAATTGATTTCTTGGTGATCACTTCTTCCGATTGCTCGTCAACAGGTTCAGGAGTAGAAGTTGCAGCAACATCATCGTGAAGCTGTTCGTTGTTGAGACGAGCAGCAATAATTTCAGCAGGAGTAGGCATTAATAAAAATTAGAAAGGCTTTAAATAAGCAAGTAATTAATAAACAATGGGCAATGCTATTTTTTTTTAAAAGAAGACCCTGACTTAGATCTAAGTTTTTAACTTGTAGTGCAAAAAAAAAAAAGCAGCAGGAGGAGGGTGGTGGCGAATGGGGGGAGGGAGTGATCTAGATTTCAGGGGGGATACAGCAGTTTTAAATGTTGATTTGAGATTGGTTATTTCTCTGACTGCGTGGTGAAAACTATCAAGGAGTAACTTATGTTTGTTCTTGGTTGAAAAACTTGGGAGATCTGAACAGAAAAGAAAAAAAAAAAAATTGGTGCGTTGTCAGACGAAAAGAAGATCCCACACGAAAACGGGCAGAGACAAGAATCAGTCAGACACAAGAAAAAAAAAAAAAAATAAAAAAAAATAAAATAAAAAAAAGGAAAAACCTGTTTTTTTTTTGAGGGGTTGTTAATTCTTGACACTGAGAATTTTTTGTTTTTCGTGATGTCATTGTTTCAAGTGCTACCACCTGGGTGGGGTAATTGTTTTGGTGCATTTTACTGCCCTTAGTAAATATATTATATTACATTACATTACACTACACTACACTACACTACACTACACTACACACAACTTTTAATGTTACATTTATTACTAATTAAGGCTCTATGTAAAATAATCCACTTTGATGAATCAAAAAAGTTTTAGAATTACTAACCAGATCAAGTTGATTAACATTCTTATCAAAAGATTTAACCAACGTTTCCATTATACTATTTCTTATAAATACATCTTTACCAAACTTTATTCTTCGCTCTTTAACAAACCGATCAAAATTACTTATTGTAACAAGTTTACCATACCATTTTTCACAATAAGTTAAATCAGGTATACAGTTTGATATATATTGTTTTTCTAAAGTTGTGTAATATCCATCCCGTGAATAAAACTCAAAATTTTGGATTGAAATAGCGGAATTATCTGGATTACTAAAACATGAAAATGAAGTTGCTGTGGTCAGATTTGAACGTCTTCTTTGATTTTCAAAAACTGAACCTTCTTGAATTGAAGATGACGAAGAAGATACTTCACAAGTATCGTCTTTTTCATTTGATTGAGATCGAGAAAACAATACTAATGCATTTATATTGTCTTCAGTATCTGAAGCATGGCCATATTCTACTGCTGCGGCAGATGCCATTAGTAATTCATTCATTCTTCGTGTATTTCTTGAAGGTATTGATTTTAATCTAGTAACGGTTCTATTTTCAATAGGTACACTTAAATCTCTTCCTATTGAAAGATTTCTAAACCAATGAATCATACCATGAAATGACCAAAATTGTAACAATATTTGTTTATATTCTATACGAAGTCGTAAAATATTCTTGTATTTAACTAAACATGAATCATTCATAAAATTCAGATAAATGTTTTCTTCTTTGTACATTGCAGATATGAGACAATTTAATGAAGGTGCTTCCCCAATTTGTAAATGAGATAACGAATACGAATTTATTAAATCTCCTTTAAATTGTTTAAATTTTTCAAATTCTGATTCTAAATGTGTTGGTTCAAATAAAAACCCATTCTCTTTGAATAAATGATAATATGTTGCTAAATTATTTAAACATTTTTGTTGCTTTTGTACTTGTCTTTTAGTGATAAATTTGGAAATCTTTGATTCGTGAACTAAAGATGTTCCTCGATAATTGCCACCATATGCATCATATCCAAACATGTCATCATCCAGGGAATCTGAAAACAGATTATTCTTTTTATATTCAGCATTAATTTGCAGAGTTAGTTCATTCAAAGAATTCAATTCTGAATAAAGGGAAACAATCAAATCAGCAATTTTCTTATTTACATTCAAATTATAAATACTCAACTGAGTTGAGTTTATATGAAGTAATACTGGTTTCCAAGTTCTTGATCCATTATTATAATGATACGGAGAATTGAATTCAGTTTTAATTAATGCAGTTCCATAGAAATTTAACGATGGAGAATATGAAGGGAGACTTTCGTTGAGGGTGGAGTATTTAGGTAAGTCACCTTTTGAACTTGAGTATAACATTGTGAGCAGTACATATAAGTGGTTGATAGTGCGTGTATGTATAACTAATATTCAATGCAGTTACATTAACAGAGAATACAAATATGGTACAGGATAAATTAAAATTACAAAAAACCCTGGATTTAAGTTTGCTTATATATAGTTCAGTGGCTTGGCTTTGAAACTCATATTTTTGGAGAAATGTGGTAAATATGTAAAGTAATAAATATGTGGGGGATAAGCGGGGGGTTCGGAAGATACAGGAAATACTCTTAACCATTTTTTTTTACCCCAATTAGTCCAAGTTGGATACTCGGCAATTATAATTGAAGTTTACGCCCTGGCCTCTTTTTTTCTCTTTTCCCTCTCTTTTCTGGAGCAACCGGAACCCCACGTCCGTGGACGTGATACCCCTGTCGCGCCCGCCTTAATATTGTATCAGGTTATATCTATATTTCTAGTTTATCGACAGTGCCCTTGCACCTACACCGAATCGGAGTTGTCGGGGAGTTAAACTACAACCTTTTCAACATGGCTAATAAATTAAACTTTTCATCATCTGATACCTAATTTAGCTAGTTGTTCCTTGAATCGTATCATGCGGCCAAGAAATTAAGGATTTAAGCTTTTATCTAAATTAATACGCATAAATCACAAAAAGAAGCAAAAAAAAAATAAAAACAAAGGATAATAATTCCGACTCAACAAACAAAAATGATGATCAATAATTCTTGGACACATGTTCCGCCCGAACTACCACTTGCGACTATTGTTGATGAATAGGATATATCGGTAATTGTGGGATGATCGGAAGTGGTTAGTTTGAACCACTGCGAAATGTGTGACCCCACATGAAATTAACGCGTTCTGAAACAACAGCAACAAAAAAAAACCACATAAAAACCCCAAAATGCCAAGTACAAACAAAAAAAAAAAGAATTGGGCCTAGACCTCGTAACCTATTTAGGTTCTTGGCTGCGTCATTCCTTTAAAAAGCAAATTGTCACGCGAGTCTTAAATAACTTCAGTGCAACAGGATACCAAGGCAAAACCTTAATGGAATGTTCTATTAATAAATTAAAAAAAAGTGTGCCTAACCGCCTTAGTAATAGGATGGAAAATATAACATGATTTGTAAAATGTAATCCGAACTTAATCGGAGTTTATAAAGCTTAGCAATTATTTTACTAAGCCAACTTTAGTAAGAAAAAAAAAGTAAAAAAGAGAAAAAGAGAAAAAGAAAAAAAGAAAAAAATCTCCCGGGGGTGAGTCGAACACCCGATCTCAAGATTACTTTGAGGTACTCATTACAGTCTCGCGCTTTAAACCAACTAAGCTACCAGGAGTAATTTCTGAAATTTTGGATCTGAAATGGTAATTTTAACAAGTGGTTTTTTTATATTTTTTAAATGATAGAAAAGGGGTATTACAAAGGATATTCTGATTATATTATAAGTCTATAGTAATATAGTACCTTGTGAGATTATTCTGAAATGTTTTCATTTTTAAAATTGAAAGTTTTGTTACTTTTATTTTGGATTTTATATTTTCTCATTTTTTTGACAAATTTCTTACTAAAATAATTAAACAAACATAATTATTGCTCGTCAAATAGAAGAATTACAGTTAGTTGAGAAATTATAGTTATAATTTGGAGCAAGTAAAATTCACTTAGGTTCAATTTAAAACCATTCCTTCAAAGAGAACTTAAATCTAGTGTTATTTTTTGCAACCATTTGGCAATATAAGCACTTGAACAGAGAGAAAATAGAAATAGAACAATGTTTCTTTAAATCAATTAAATCATAGTATTTGCATAATTCCTATCAAAGAGTACTACTTACTTTTCACGAGAATCCAAGAATTTTGAAATATTCGTCACTATTTCTGCTTTTCTACTTCCAGTTTTAATTTCCCGATATTTCTTGGCAAATGTTTTCAATTGATCCATAGTAAAATCATTTAATGTACCCTGCTTCCATTTAACAAGAATAGCTGATTCATCTAACTCTACTTTAACTTTCTTCTTTTCTGGTTTAACATCTTCAATCACTCTTTTTGGAATTCTTTCTTCTAATTCATTTAATCTTGAATTAATTTGTTTGATTATATATTGAGAAGAATCATGGGACTCTAATTTCTTTTTCAATTCAATTAATTTCTGTATTGTGACATCATTATTTGATAATTTTCTATCTTGTAATGTTAATTCCATTTGTAAAATTTCATGTTTAATTACTTTATAGAAATAATTTAATGATGGATTGGGGAAATCAGCAGGATTATAATCATCAAGGTAATAATTCTTGAATAACGATTTATAATGATCAACCAATGGTTTATCTGGTTCATCATGAGATTGAGTTATGAAATCTTGAGGTAATGATCGAACATCATCAATCCAAGGTAATTTAATTAATAAGAATCCTTGAGGGAAATCTTCTCCTACTAATTTAGAAGAGTTTGTAGTTTGGGTAGGGTATAAAGCATATAAATAAGGTTGTGAGTTTCGTTTAGTACATCCAAAAACAATAGCATATTGGTTTAGTTTGATACATGATCGATATAGTGAAGCCAAAGTTTCAAGGGAATTACTATATCCTCCCTTTAAGGATGTTGTTTTCAATCCATTTTCGGTATCAGCAGTGACAAAAATTGCTGAACCACAAGAATAAACTGGATTAAAATTTTGTAAATCTCTAAATCCAAGTAATTTTAAATATGGTGGTTGTGAAGTGGAGACATAAGATTTGTCATTATCATCATCATCATCATCGAGTTCTTCCTCTGTTAACATATGATCAAAGGCATAATTGTTTATAAATTCCAATTGTTCTTTATTTAAAAACACAATGTCTTGTCCACCACCAATTTCATACCCTTTTCTAACCCCTGCTTCTTGTTTAACATCTTGTAAGGATTTTGATTTGTCATGTTTGGGTAATTCAATAGTATCGCCATTTTCTGACACTAATTTTGAATCTAGAAACACCTTTTTAATCGATTCTTCTTTTGTATACAACAACAAATCTTTCTTGTATCGTTCATGACTATAAAGGGTATATCCTTTGATACTACAACCTAAATTACCACCAACATTACCACCATCACTAAGAACCAAATTACAAGCAAATTGAATTCGACGAATTTCTTTAATACGAAATATTGATTGTCTAATTTGACTTGAAAGTAAAGCCTTGACAGGAATATCCTTGGATATTTGTTGGGTTTGTGTTTGGCTATATTCCGATCTTTTCAAAAAACTAGTATTAAGAAACACGTCTATAAACAAACCAAAATCAAATGCCTTGTTTGTCGTATCAAGAAACAAGGGTTGAATTTGGAAATTATAATTATAATAATCATTTATAATTCTCCACAAGTTTTCCTTGGTCGATGTTTCACTATATGGTTTATCATTTGTTGTAATCCAAATTAATTTCTTTCGATTGAATTCAGTTTTACTTGAGAATTCATCAATAATTCTATTCAAAATAACCGACAAATGATTTTCATCTTCAATTGGCTTATGTTGAAAATAGTTTTCTACCAGGTTAATATTATCATCTTGAATTATATCATTCAATTTCTTCATATTTTGTAAATTTAAAACATTTAATTTGAAGAGTTTATTGAACCCAGGAGGTTGATTCATCAGGGATATTATTGAATTAGATTGACAATTATAGAAATATATTCCAATTCCTGTATTTTTCATGGTGATAATTAATTCTGACATTAAATCATTTATACTGGATAATATTTCATATAATTGAGAATGTGAATTTAAACCAGAATCAGAAGTTAATAATTCAGGAGTTATTTCAATAAGAAAGATTATCGCTTCTTTGATTTCAAATTGTTGGTATTGCCTCTCTTGTTCTTCATCACTGGCGTAGTCGTCCATGGTGTAACCGTGTTAGTCGTTAGGTTTACGCGACAATTATATTTCTGGGGGGGGACTAAAAATAGAGCTGGAAAAAAAAATATCCAGCACCAGATTACACACACAACATGTCCATACATTATCTCCTCATATTAAATCGACAAGGGAAAACTCGTTTTGTTAAATGGTTCAACAATACATACTCAACTCAAACTAAACAACAATACATTCAAGAGATTCATCGATTAATAAACACTCGAGATTCAAAGCATCAATCAAATTTCGTGGAATTTAATCAAGGGAAACTTGTATATAGACGATATGCTGGATTATATTTTGTATGTTTGATTGACTTAAATGATTCAGAATTAAGTTATTTAGAAAGTCTACATTTCTTGGTGGAAATTTTAGATGATTATTTTAATAATGTTTGTGAAGTTGATCTTGTATTTAATTTCTATAAATTATATTTTATAATTGATGAAATATTTCTAGGAGGTGAGATTCAACAAATACTGAAATCCAAGATATTAGAAAGATTGGCCTTGTTGGATAAATTAGATTAATTCTATAGTTGCATTAGTTTGTATATGTTTCAGTTTAGATACAATTAAACTCCATAATTCTTGAGAAACTTGATCGATGCTTTTCCCTCCAACATCAACAATAACCACATTCTCTTCCTTAGGTAACACCTTGAAAAAACTTTGCTTTACTTTTGCTTGAAATTTCTCCATTTCATATCGTTCTTCTCCAAATCCTTTTCTTTTACTAATTTCTTCCAAATCCAATGTCAAAAACAATGTCAAATCTGGTTTAGGTAACCCCTTATCAGGACCAAGTAACCAATTAACATCTCCCAATTGGTCACTCTTTCCTAAAGATATTTCCTCACCTTCAAAATCATGTTTAGCAAGAGTATATGCTAATCCTGAATAAATATATCGATCAAGAACAATAAAATAACCTTGGTTTAACAAATTATGAATTTCTTGATTTAATTCCCATCGATTGGCCAGGAATAATAAATGTGCTGATTGATCATTAAGAGGAAATGATTTATTGGTTAAATATTCATTTATAAGTTTCCCAATAGGTGTTGTTCTATCAGGAAATTTAATTAATTTTGAAGGAGATAATTTTGAAGTAAGATATGAAGCTTGAGTTGATTTACCAGATCTATCTAACCCTTCAATTAGGATTAATTGTCCTCGAGGCATACTAGTGTTTGACGATGATACCTGGTACAAATCAAGAAAAAAAAAATAACCCTGAAAAAAATGACGCGTCACAGGTTATATACACAGACACACATAACATCACTACTACTGTTACTACTATTGCTACAGCAAAATGTAAAAGGGATTATGACCGAGAAACTCATAGCTTAGCTCATTAACCGGAGATACACCCTTTTGAAGATTATTCTATAATAACCATCATATATCTACCTCAGAGACATGTCTCCTGTTTACACGTAAAACACCTGCCAGGCAGAATATCCTAAGTTGAAAACACGGTAATACCAATAGCTATCAAGTTAGTTAGAGATAAGGCTAAAGAACGACGCCATTGGGATGGATTACTGGTAAAAGAAAAGAAAGTAAAACAATTTGAAAATTTTGATCTCAAAAAATCTTTTTTTCTTTTCAGATGAGTGATTGAAAAAATCACGTGACAAGATAGTAAAAGTCTATTCAATTCAATATAAATGGCTTAATATAAATGGCTTAATATAGACTCATTAAGGTTACAACTCACTTAAATGGATAGCAGAACCAGAAACACAACAATTTTAACACCAAATCAAATTAAAATTTTGAATTTCATATTCCAAGCCTTGTTAAAATAACAAGCCTTGGTAAGATAAGTCTTTTTCTTTTTCTTTTTCTTTTTTTTGTCTGGAACCGAAAACTTCCAAATTTAGAACTATATGCCAGAAAAGTGTAAATTGTCACCTATTTCAGAAAATAAATTGCCATTGTTCAATGGTTTTTTTGTGACACAGGAACCAGAACACAAGAACAAAAACGGTTCGTATTAGGTAAACCAATGCAAATTTGACATTTCCATAGATACTGCATTTGATCGGGGAGGATTTTTATGTCTTTCTTTTTTTCTGCCAAGTAATTGGGATTATATGGTCCATCTTTCAAGTAACAGTGGATGGAAATTGATGAATTTCTTGTTCGTATAAAAATAAAATATTTTTTACGAGATTGGATCTTGAAAGGAATTCACTTGTTTCTAAGGGGAGGAACAAACTCTTACAAAGTGTGTGCACTTGAAAACATAAAAACAAAAAAGGAAAGGCGGTTGAAATATTTCATGTAACTTAATGTATGTGAAAGCCTCTATGTACAACTTATAATCAATCAAAAAATTACTTATATTCTGTGGAGCTTTACATGAAAATTGCCACAAAAAACTCAACTCTTAACATGACCTATCAAAACCAACTTTTCTTTACAAAACCTGAAACTGGTACTTAATACCGACATTCTCAGTGCTTGCTTGCTTGCTGCTTGCTTACTTTGCATCAGAATTGTTTTGTGTACGTCGGGTAGTTCTTGTTTTTTTTTTTAACAATAACACCAATTCTTTGTTTTCAAACCGTCGCTGCGCACCAAAAAAGAAAACTTGGAAGTCATCTGCACAAAATATTAAAAGCAAAAAAAAAATCTCGTCGTCCTGTTTTAAAATCCCCTCAAAAAAAAAAAAAAGAATTACTCTAAATTTAACCAAAGCAAAAAAAAAAAAAAAATAAAGTAAGAAAAAAGGACTATAATAAAAAATTACCACACAGAAAATTTCTGACAACCAAGAACCTTAACTTTACTTCTAGTTTGTAGCTCCTGTCATTCACTCGCTAAACAAGGAACGAATTAACACTATAACACAAAAAATCTATCGTTTATATTTCATTCATTAAAAGGGGTAATATTAAAAATGCCTAAAGTTCAGGTGATTACAAGTATGTATAAGATATTTGACGAAAATATTGCAAAAGGGAAAGAGTTTTAGTTAAGAACATGTTTATCTAGTTAGTTTGGTTATTGTGGTATGCGTCCAGTAGTACCCAGTTGTATGTTCCTACGTCCGATCCAAGTTCATACCAGTTACCACACACTGAATAACAAGCTAGTGAAACACCACCACCACCACCACCCCCCCTCTCCCTGTAATAGTACTTCCCCCAAGTAAACTTCTAACACCCTTTTTAGTCGGATCCAATCCAAATGTTGCATTTTATGCATGGAGATTATATCAAATCAAGTCAGTTGAAATTACAGTGGTAAATCCCGAATTAAACAAAAAATCCCCCATATCCTGGAAATCTTCTCTGTTGGGATCTTCTCAATATTCACCACGTCATATCTATTCCAATTTACTGCAAATCCCCAATAGACCCAAATATGATATTGTTATATTGAGTTGTTCATCTTTACAAGATTTCCAAAATATATCTCAAGAACTTCCATCATTCTTAGACTCTGATTCAATTATATTGATTGAACTGACTGGTTATATAAATCTTGAAACCTTTGTAAGTGTAAAGAATCCAATAATGTCAATTATGCATGAATTTGATATAAGAAGAACTTCTCCTAATAATTATCTTCACAAAATACGGAATAATGAAATTAGAATATATTTTGGGTCCAGTGTTGAACGAAAGAATATAACATCCAATGTCAACTATCAACGAACTTATAAATTATTACAAACAATCCAAGAAGATTCCAAAGGGTATATTGCTTTGTTGAAATCGTTAACTCCAGCAGAATTTATGACATATCAATGGAAATTAGCCTTACCAAGAATTATATTTTCCCCATTGATGATTATTTTTGAAACTGAGTTCCCTCAAGATCTAAAAAAACAAATATTAAGTAAACCTTTAATTACTGGGTTAATTAATGAATTATTTAAACTTATAAAGAAAATGAATTGTAAATTAGTCAAGGGATTTGAAAATGAAGCAAATTTATTAAATTCCTGGTCAGATAGTTATCCTAGAGTTATAAGTGACGAATTTATGGATTCTCCTAATTTGGTGTATAGTTATTTTCATCATTTTGATTTGGAATTAGATTTACTATTATTACAACCAATTTTACTCAGTGACGATAATCATTTGAAATCGCCATATTTGGAGAATTTATATTCGGTAATGTGTCAATATAACAAAATTAATTCCAATGATTCTGTATTTTTCGTGAGAAATGGAAATTTCAACAATATTGATTTATGCCAATCTCTTGAAGAAGATATAAAAAACAGGACAACCAGACTTAATCAATTAGAAACTTCACTCAGAACTTTAGAATCAAGGAAAATCAATTTGGATGATGAAATAATGAAACGCGAACAAGATTTAAAAATTATTAAACAACAAACCATAGACAGTGAAACTAAATTATCAACAATTCAATATGAATTTGATAAGAAATTCCAGAGTTTACTGATGGACTATGATAAACGATGTAAAGAATTGGAATTACAATTAAAAGAACAATCTTCATCTTCAAACTTATCAATACCTATTCAACAACCAACACCAGATCATCTGACCAATCGAGATTCTGTTATTGCTGCGCAAGAGAATTTACAAGATTTAGCTGATATTGTACAATATGGAATGGCATTAAATGGAGAGGAAAAACAACAGCCAGAGCGTGGTACTGACGAAAGAAGTAATTCTTCAGAACAATATGAAAATCCAAAATTACCCCCTTATGTAATACAAAAAGAACTTGAATTACAAAGAAGAGAACAAGCATTAGCTATAAGAGAACAACAGCAACAGCAGCAGCAGCAACAATCACATTACGATCAACAATATCATGGACCTCCTAACCCTCCTCCCCAAAAACGACACAACTATCCTCAAGGTTATCAACAACCTCCCCATGGATTACCTCCCAATGGTATGCCCCCCAATTCCATGCCCTTGAAATATAATGTAAATAAGCCGTATCCCATGGCACATCCAGGAGCAAACATGTCCATGAATGGATATCATCACCCACCACAACCAAGACGAGTAAGTTCAACTCCAAACACCGCGTATTATGACCATACACAAGCCCTACCATACTATCCACAACCACAACAACCAGTAGCGTTTGAGAATGGAGTAGGGGCACCCATTGACCCATATCTTGAACAACGATTTAAACAAAATCCTAAAAAGCTGAACCGTAGATCAAATATGGGATTGAATATCGATGGGTTAGATATGGGTCCTGTAGGTATGCTTGGAAGTGGGATAACTGCACGGAAATCATTTAGTAATCAATCACAACAATTGAATTCTCCTACAAGTATCACAAAGCGATCCATGACGGGTATGAACTTGTCTCATCAATATGGATCACAGAATTATACATCTAGTGGGAGTGACAGTGGTCCACATCATCATAATGGTTCTCAAAACTATTCTCAACTGTCATCAAGTGGTGCTAGTGGTGAGATGAGTAATGAGAGTGGTGGAGGTAGTAGTAATGGTATGCCTCCTTCTCCATCGTTTTATGATTCCAGTGCAAAACCATTGGGGGGGATTTCTCAATCAAATTTACCTGGTGGGGATAAACTTCGTAAGAAAAAGAAGGGATTGTTTCAACATTAGTTATATTTATTTTAGTACTTGTATATTTTATAGACAGACTTTAAGAGGGGTACATATTGTGGTTAGATCAGTAGAAGTAGAACTAACAAAACTGAAAGTTCAATATTTTTTTCATAGGAGGAAATCGGTTAAATGTTGACGAAGATATTTCAGTAAACTAACAATCTATAGCGATGGCAACAACCAATGAATGGATATACTCATTCATTTGTGACTGGTTACCTCGACTTCCTGAAGATATACTAGTTCAAATCTTGGATCAACTAACACGTGAACATCTCCTTAATTTCTTTTGGTATTTTGATAACTTTCAAGATTTACTTTTACAACATTATTACTCTAGAAAACTTATGTTTTTATTCGGGAAACCCCATGCTTCCTGTCAGCCTATTATGAAATCTATCAATGAACTTGATAAATTAGTCAAATTTAAGGGAAATCCCCAGATTATCCGGGGTAAATATATCTTGACAAAAGTTATTCCCAAGAAATTAATTCTATGTGCTGAAGGTGGTTTTAATGAAATGAAAAGTATATTGCAGGGGGAACATATCAAGAATATTCCTGAAGTGGAGATCGCATTAGATAAATGTACCCTTACAACTGAAGAATTTTACGATCTAATTTCGTTGCCTAATCTAACAAAATTAGAGTTGGTAGGAATGGACATTAGCTGTATTATGCCAAGATCCAAGGATGATCATGCAGCCCTATGTAACCATAGAAAACTTACTGAACTTGGAATTTTATGGTTTAATCGTGGCGTCGATTTGCTGCAGATTGAATTCCCTGAATTGGACGCTCTTTCCTTGTGTAATAATCACGAACCAATTGATTTATCTACATTGCAAATACCTAAACTGGTTCGGAGACTTCAAATTTCAGGTATTAATTGTTCGTTTCAAGAATTAAACCACAGATTTCCTCATTTAATAACACTTGGGTTCTATCTGAAT
>PPUV02000052.1:0-72974 GCA_002911495.2 Spathaspora sp. UFMG-CM-Y285 | reverse complement strand
CCAAATCAATCCGAAGATCTCCTACTCTATTTATATTCTATTTTCGCTAGCTCTTCATCCTTAGCTCTTCTTTATCTTTAGCCTCGGGGATACTGACACAATAATACCGTTATCCAATCTTATCTTCAAATTCTCTTATCTTGTAATTTATTCTTATCTTGTAATTCATTCTTATCTTGTAATCTATTCTCATTATTGGTTCGTGATTCTGGTATTATGTGAAAGAGGTGATAAGGTACAACCCGGATCCAAGTGCATGTAAGACACTGTTACCATCTTCAATGTTTGCACTTGTCCGAGAGGATCACGTGCTAGCTCAAAGAGTCCATAACCCTAACAAAATTTGAAAATTGGGTTGTATAGTGTAGTGGTTATCACTTTCGGTTTTGATCCGAACAACCCCGGTTCGAATCCGGGTACGACCTTTCCAATTTTTTTATCATTATTTTTACAAGGAAGATATGATTATTGCAGATTTGATTGATTTAAGTAAAACTCTAAACTTGTTCTATATTCATCCAACTGATTCTCATGCTAAGAAATTTAAAGCTGGCATGTCGCCGTTTGAATAAAAGTTTTATTCTTCAAATCCTTGTATTACACGTTTATTGCACTCTTCTTCAATAATTTTCCTTGTTCATTGCTCTTATTGACGAGCTGATTGTTGAAATAGCATCTAATATTGTGTTGATGTGCTGAACTTTCTATATCAAGTTTTTGCAATCAGTATTTCTGCGAAGAGAAAACAAAAAAAAAAAAAGAAAATAACAATGCTAATATCAAATCTCAACTACTTCCATGCCACCACAGAAAGAACTACTAGATTCAATTTCTAAATTAGTCCAAATTCATTTGAAAATCACAGATAATGATTCAACACTTGCCAAATTCCTCCAGAATCTCTACACCCAAACCAAATCCAATTCTAGACCTGGTAAATTAATTGAGTTTCAACAAAAGGTTAAACAGAATGGTGGTGATGGATTTCCAAACGACTTTATAAATGAAACTTTTGAATGTATTTACCAGTGGGAAAACAAAACAGTCAAGGATGAACCAGTTGATTTCCCTGTGCTTCACTTGCGAGATCGTAGTGAGACTCCTAGGAATGGCGATGACATGATACCTCAGAATAACATTCAGAGAGAAATACGACGAGAACCAGTTCAAGTTGGTCAGATATATCAAGGGTATGTCAATGAAATCACCCCTTATGGAGCATTTATAAGATTAAACCTGGGACAATCAGGACTATGTCATATTTCACAAATATCAAATACAAGAATTGAAAAAGTATCCGATATATTACAAGTTAATCAACAAGTATATGTTAAAGTTGTTGATATAAAACACCAAAATAAACGACAAAGGATTTCATTATCTATGAAAGGAGTTGATCAAGTTACTGGATTGGAAATTGAATCACGAGGGAGAACCACACACATTACCAAACAAGTTAAACGAAAATTAACCTCGCCTGAACGTTGGGAATTACGTCAATTAATCTCGTCAGGAATAGTATCCAGTGAAGATTATCCTGAATTAGCTGAAGAAGATACCGAGTTTAAAGTTGAACCAGAAATTGAAATTGATATACAGTTAAACCCCAATAAACCTAAATTTTTGAAAGGTCAGAAATTAAAATTTGAATTACCTACATTAGAAAACATATCTAAACCTGAGGGATCACTTAAGAAAATCGCCGAACAAGGTTCAGAATTGGCAAAGGAATTCCGACAGGAGAAACTTAAATCGAAAAAGGAAACTCCCAAGGATTCCCAGATTGATCCTTTATTTCAAGAAGTACCAGATAAGAAAGATACATTTATATCACAATGGAAAAAGTCTCAGAAAAATGTCACGTATGGAAAGATAACAAATTTACCTATTCAAAAACAACGTCAAAAATTGCCCATATATTCAATGAGATCAGAATTAATTGAACAAATTCGAAATAATCAATTTCTTGTAATTGTAGGAGAAACTGGGTCAGGTAAAACTACCCAAATTGTTCAATATATTAACGAAGAAGGAATAAATAAGGATTCAAAGGGAGAAGTTAAGATTATTGGATGTACTCAACCAAGAAGAGTTGCAGCTCAATCGGTTGCCAAAAGGGTTTCAGAAGAAATTGGATGCAAATTAGGTCAAGAAGTTGGATATACTGTTAGGTTTGATGATAATACAAGTTCAAATACTGTAATTAAATACATGACTGATGGGATGTTGCAACGTGAGGCATTAAACGACCCTTATATGAGTAAATACTCAGTTATTATGTTAGATGAAGCTCATGAAAGAACTATAGCTACAGATGTGTTGTTTGCATTATTGAAAAAGGCCACAAAAAGAAACCCCGATTTAAAAGTTATAGTAACTTCAGCTACTTTAGACTCTTTGAAATTTTCCACCTTCTTCAACAATTGTCCAATTGTGAAAATCCCAGGAAGAACATACCCTGTTGAGGTGTTATATACAAAAAAACCTGAAACTGATTATCTTGCAGCAGCATTAGATTCAGTTATGCAAATCCATTTATCAGAACCTGCAGGGGATATACTAGTTTTCCTAACTGGTCAAGAAGAAATTGATACTAGTTGTGAAGTTCTTTTCCAAAGAATGAAAATATTAGGAGATTCTGTACCAGAATTAATCATATTACCTGTATATTCGGCATTACCTTCGGAAGTACAATCTCGAATCTTTGAACCAACACCTCCAGGTTCAAGAAAAGTTGTCCTTGCAACAAACATTGCCGAAACCTCCATTACCATCGATGGAATCTATTACGTTATTGATCCTGGATTCGTTAAAATCAATGCATACGACCCTAAATTAGGTATGGATTCGTTAACCATCCACCCAATTTCACAAGCACAAGCAAATCAAAGAAGTGGTAGAGCTGGGAGAACTGGTCCTGGGAAATGTTATCGCTTATATACTGAAACCGCATACAATAAGGAAATGATTCCTAATACCATCCCTGAAATTCAACGAACAAATCTTGCTCATACAATTTTAATGTTGAAAGCTATGGGGATTAATGATTTGCTTACATTTGAATTCATGGATCCTCCTTCGACTAATACCATGTTAGTGGCATTACAAGATTTATATATCCTCGATGCGTTGGATGATTCGGGTTACTTGACTGAATTGGGTAAACAAATGGCCGAGTTCCCCATGGAGCCCGCACTTGCAAAAACGTTAATTAAATCGGTGGAATTTGGATGTACACAAGAGATTCTAACTATAGTGGCAATGTTATCAGTACAAACGATATTTTATCGTCCAAAGGAACAAGAAAAATTGGCTGATCAAAGAAAACTTCGATTTCATCATCCTTTGGGTGATCATTTAACATTGCTTAATGTTTATCAATCTTGGCAATTGAATGGGTGTAGTAAAACATGGTGTAGTGATAATTTCATACAAGAAAGAAGTATGAAACGAGCAATGGATGTTCGAAATCAATTGAAAAGTATAATGGTGAAATATAGATACACAATCACTTCATGTGGTTCACATATTGATCTTATAAGAAAAGCATTATGTGCAGGATACTTTAAAAACACCAGTAAACGAGAAACTAATGAAGGGTATAAAACACTTTCAGAACAAACTCAAGTTCACTTACATCCATCATCCTGTTTATTTGGCAAGAATCCGGAATATGTCCTATTCCATTCATTACTTCTAACAACCAGAGAATATATGCATTGCGTGACAATTATTGAACCAAAATGGCTTCTTGAGTTAGCACCAAAATTCTTTAAACAGAATGACCAAAAGAAACGAGAAAAAATTGTTCCATTATTTAAAGGAAATAACAATGACTGGAGGTTAAGTAGTCAAAAGAAACGAAATTTAAGATAAGAATAAACAAGCATCCCACTTTTTTTTAGTCATTTTCGTAATTTTTGTAAGTCCGTTATATTTCGTAAATCCCATGTATTATTGTGCAATACTCAGTATACCAAGCAAGAGAAAAAGAAAAAAAACACACACAAAAAAAAAAAAAATAAAGTGGGGCAGCTAAAATGCTTTAGTGATGCAGGTAAGTTTAATTTGTGCCTTTTTCCAATTTTGGTAATTTCAACAAGATTATTCTTTTCACCCTCTTCTTTTATCCACACACAACCAAAATATGAGCTTTGTTAAGAGTGCAAGAGATACTGTGCTGGATATTATAAGCATATACCTGGGTGCATCCTCGGTGTCTCTATCGAGATTGCAACCAGTTCGGAAAAAGGGACCCAGTATTCCACTTTCACCTACTAAACAAACGAATAGTACCAGTATTCTTGAATGTTCCAGGTTAACTGGTGATGCCGAGGGGAATATCATCGATGAAGAAACAGGTAGGAAAATCACACTAAAAGGAATCAATGTTGATTCAGCTATGAAATTCCCTACATCTCCTGAGTTACCTTCACACAAAGGATGTGCTAATGAATATAACAATATCTTCTTTGATGGAGATAATGTTTCTTTTGTAGGCAGACCATTCCCTATCCATGAAGCTAAGCAACATTTTGAACGGATAAAATCTTGGGGGTATAATACTGTACGGTATATTCTTACTTGGGAAGCTATTGAACATGAGGGTCCTGGGAAATACGACGAGGACTTTATTCAATATACTATTGATATATTGCGCGTATTAGGCGATGTTGGAGGATTATATGTGTTTTTGGAAATACATCAAGATGTTTGGTCAAGATTTTCTGGTGGTAGTGGTGCACCTATGTGGACGCTTTATGCTGCTGGTTTACAACCGAAAAGATTCACTTTGACTGAAGCAGCTATTTTGCATAATGAATCAAGGTTTCATGATTCAAGTGATACGTATCACAAGATGTTATGGACATCTAATTATAATCGATTAGCTTCTTTGGTTATGTTTAGTTTGTTTTTCGCTGGTAGAGATTACTTTCCTAATTTGGTAATTGACAATATGAATATTCAAGATTATTTACAAGAGCATTATTTAAAAGCGGTGGAATATATATGGCGAGCAGTTTGTCAAGAATTACCTTATTTAATTGCTGATGGGACAATTCTTGGATTTGAATCGATGAATGAACCAAATTGTGGATTAATTGGACATCCACATCTTGATGAGATTCCCAGGTATCAACAATTACGAGTTGGAACAACTCCTACAGCATTCCAAACAATGAAGTTAGGTATGGGATTTACCTGTGAATTAGACACTTATAAAATAACTGTAACTGGACCACAAAAATATGCCAGTAAAATTATTGATCCTAGAGGTCAGAGGGCATGGATGACTCCAGAAGAAGCAAAACAAATAGATTTACATTATGGATTTAACCGAAATGAAGCTTGGAAAATTGGCGAATGTATATTTGCCCAACAAGGTATTTGGAAATGGCCGGAAGTAGTTGATACTCATATGACACAAGAACAATGGTTGGATATAAGTACAAAATGTGAGTTATACGACCCCTACTACTTTCAAAGAAGTCCCAATCAAGAATTCATTGACATTTCATATTTCATAAACCATTATTTTATGGAACATTATAAACATTTTAAAAAATCAATCAGAGACATATCTCCCAATGCATTTCTATTCATTCAACCACCAACACTTCAAATCCCACCAAATGTAAAAGACGATCCAATCATTGATTGTAAAACAATCTACTGTCCTCATTATTACGACGGACTTTCGTTGATGTTTAAAAGTTGGAATGTCAAATATAATGTAGATACATTAGGTATTATGCGTGGTAGATATTTCAATCCAATCTTAGGAGTTGTCCTTGGTGAACGAGCAATACGTAATTGTATTCGCAAACAATTTGTTGAAATTAGAAATGAATGTAATAAATTTCTCGGGAAAATTCCTATATTAATGTCGGAAACTGGTATGCCCTTTGATATGGATAATAAACGTGCATATAAACGAGGTGGGAAATATAAATCACAAACTGCAGCATTGGATGCAATTTGTAATGCCTTGGAAGGAGCCAATATGTCACATACGTTTTGGTGTTACAATAGTTTAAATTGTCATAAATATGGTGATTGTTGGAATAATGAAGACTTTTCATTTTGGTCAGCCGATGATAGAAGTGATTCATGTCCTTCTTCTTCGGAAAATGGAGAAATTTCAGAATTACCTGTTCTTAGAAGAAGTCCGTTTAAGAAAACTTTTAAATTTGCTGCTACAAGAATGTCCAGGTCTCCACCAAGTGTATCTGTTGAAGAAACTGGGTATGATTCTGATGATGATGTAGAATATGTGAATTCTTCTCAAGATTCATCAATGATTTCTTCAATAAGTGAATCAAGTGCCACTCGAAGATATTATCCTTCGTTGGATGGAGTAAGAGCTCCCAGTGCTGTAATTAGACCCTACGTTGTTGCTACTGAAGGTATTATCAAGAATTGTGAGTTTGATTTAAAACAATCTAAATTTATGGTACAATTGGAAATTAACAAGAGTAGATGTAAGGACCATCCAACAATCATATTCGTACCTAAATGGCACTTTCCATATTTACATCGTAAAGATATAATTTTAACTTCAGGAAAGATTTTATACAATGAATCATTGGAATATTTGGAATGGTATCACGAAGGAGCTGACGATACAATATCAGATGAAACTATAATTATAAAGTGGAATACATAGATTTAAAACTCTAAACTATCTTCTCGTTCTCGTTTACTTATTCCTTTCAATTCTTGTTTAATTAATTCATTGACAAATTTAGTAAAATAATCAATATATGGCTTTAAGCTTGTTTTCTCAAAGGGATGTTTCCCAGTTTCTGAATCTTCTAATTGATTTTCCAATTCAATTTGTAATTGTCGGAGATTTGGTGAATTCATTGGATTGAATCCATATTCGTCATCTTGGGAATTCTCGGAAATATTCGAGTTAATATCAAATGGAACACATACATTACCTGTACTCGGATGAATACAAAATGGAGATTTCAACAAATGAATCACTTGTCGAGAAACTTCAACATCTAGTCTTGGATACATATAATATATGATTATATCCTTCTTAGCTTCATTCAATTGATTTACTTGAATGTTTGATTTAAGGGTTTGTTTAGCTAATTTATTTATATCATCCCATTTTGCTCTAGAGTTGGAATTCTGTCCTTTCCACTTATTTCTTAATTCAATTTGTAATTGTTTATGAGGAATAAGGGATAATAATTCTTCAATTTGTAACCAAGCCTTGTCATTATCTCCGTCTAATGAAGTCAACCAAGGGTTTTGATCTTCTAATATAACTTCACTAAATTGATTTTTCAAAATATTGAATGATCTTTCAATATGAGGATGGAAAGGTTTTCTAATATTCAATTTATTACTCTTGATTGATTTTGATCCTAATACATCTAAATAATCAATGATTGCCTTTCTCATATTTTCGTCTAAATTTCTTGCTCGTGCATCACTAACCCAACAATGGGCCCCTCTTCTCCCTGAAAAAACCCAAATTAAATGTTGAAATCCGAAATCTTGTCTTAATGCATCATCAATTATTTTTGAACCAACTTTAATAAATTTCCAACATTTGGTACAAATATCCGTACCAGAACAACAAGTTCTAATATCATCATAATCAGTTAAATCAATATCAAAGACAAGCTCTTTTCCTCGAGGTTTCATAGCCAGTTTAGGAACGTTTTTCCTTTCTTTAGGGTCAATATTATATATCGCACCAACTTCAAATCTCGTAGGATTGGCTTTAATTACGGAACTTTTAAATTCTTCAACCGAACCAAAAGAGTTATAACGTTGATAAGCACCATTACGATATTCATAAGCAAATTCACGTCGAGTGAAATCAGTTGTTGGTTTTGGTGAGTGATTAAGCCAGTTAAAGATTTGTTTAAATGGAAGTAATCGTTGATAATAAAAGATCATATCAGATTCTGAGGGTTTAGAAGATTTCGGGGTATCATTTTCATCGAATGTTTTCAACAAAGCAGGATTTTCAACAACTGGTGACATGTTAAATTGTGCTATTGAATAAGCTAATGTGTTCACTGTTGCAAATCACTTCGCGTTGTAAAAAAAAAAAGAATCAGACGCGCGCAGCGTGTTTACAGGTTAAGATTACATGTTAGAAGAAGTCGTGTATGCTCAATTTTTGCAATCTATAAAACTCTACTCCAGTTGAAATACTAATGATACTCCTTCATCACCTGCAGTGACCAATTTCTTTCCATGTTCCAATACGGCAAAGTCTAATACTCCCATATTATGACCGACACCTACAAATAATTCTTCACCAGTTCTTGAATCCCATTTATATATCTTTCCATTCATACTTGATCCAATTAATATTGGAGTATCATCAACAAATTGTAATTTAGTTATAGCATCGTCTACTTTTATAGTTCTTCTTAATCGCCATTGTTGAGTATCAAATAACAAGACATCTCCGGAAACTAACCCTACTGCTAATAAATGAATTGAAGTACACCAACTCAAGGCTTCAATTGATAATTCAGCAATATCTTCAACATTGTCTAAAGTTTTCAAAGAATGAACAATTTTACCAGTTTCATTATTTATTATTGCCAATTGACCATCTCTTGCTCCAATAGCTATAACATTTCCTAAGGCTTTAATAGTAACCCAGGGACTTTCCACTCCTTTAAAATCGTCATGAGGTTGTAATTTATAATTTATACTTCCCGTAAAACAATTCCAATTAACAACAGTACCATCTTCAGAAATTGACACCAATGTTAATTCATTCTCATCTTTACCTGGAATAAATATCGCACTATTACATTCTAAAGAATGGGAAAACCCCGACATGATTTGTACTAAACCTTGTTGTTCGTCAATTTGGTAGACCCAAATAGATCCATCAGGTGCACCAAATGCAAAATAGGGTAATTTTGGATGGACAGTTATGAATAAGATTTCTTCAACTTCATCCAATTCTCCAAACTTGGTCCAACGTTCTCCTCCTCTTGTCGACTTATACACTTGAATAAATCCATTCATATCTCCAGTAATTACAAATTTACCATCAGATGTAAATCCACCAGAAATAACAGACTCTTTATGTCCTTTTAATTCCCCAACAAATTTAGGTGGTTGAGAATGAGTGGTCCATAAATATGCTGTATTATCACCACCTCCAGTAACAACCATAGGTAATGTTGGATGCTTGAAAATTGTGAATACAGAATCTTTATGTTGATCGAAATAAGTCCAAGAATTGTTTGACATGTCAATTTCTAAAGTTTCTCCATCATATTGCATATCCATATCTTCTTCATCTTCATCAAGATCTTCTGGAGCAGGAACGTTTTCATCAGCAACAACTTCTTCAACTTCGTTGATATCTATAAACTCTTCTTCTTCAGGTTGGGTATTTTCAGTATCTCTTTCTGACATTGTATGATACTCTATAATTGAATGGCAAATATTAATTTGAATAATTAGTAATATAACCTTGAGATGAGAAGGGTATTTTTTTTTCGAGACAACAAAGTCGTGCAGAGCTCAAATCAAACGCTACCACTTGGTTGTCAAGTACAGTTCAATGCACATATCCCCCTTCAAAATAGACAACAGATTTAAGTTTCTACACCAACGGCAATGTTAATTCTACCAGTTTAACATATTACCCCACTACGTCTAATTTTTATAGGTTAATTAATTATATCAGGTGATTTAAGCTTTTAAACCAAGATTGAATCCTTCATAAGGTTAGAATTTTTAGTGGCGAGAGAAAAAGTCACAAACTTCTCATGCGCAAAATTGCATAAACCAAAAAAAAAAAAAAAAGTGGAGTTGTTAAAAGGGAAACAAGTAGATAAACAATTGCTCTTAGTTTAACATTTTTTTTGTTTATATGAAAGATAACCATTACTATTTCTTTCTTTCAATATGGTATGTTTGTTATTTCACACACTCTCCAATTTGACAATTGTCACAAGTTTTCGTTTTGAACACTTTACTTTTTTTTTTCTTTGCTACTTTTTTTTTTCTTTTCTTTTCTTTTTTTTTCAGCATTTGACAAGTCACATAAATTTACTGTAATTCAGTGAATTATTAAATATCACACACTTTTAAAGCATAGTTACAGACTTTAAACTGAGGACAAGATATAATAATTAATTTACCATATTGGTTGTTTACTCAGTTATAGATATAATCATAATCCAAATATCAGACTTGTATTGTTCTTTCACAACCAAATTACACATTTCCTACAATGTCAGATTGGATTTCTACATTTCCAGGATCTAAAGTAATACTAACCTTTGCGAAAAAGACATTTGGTAGAATAATTGGTACTGGTCCCGTTCCCAAACATGTTGGTATAATTATGGATGGTAATAGGCGATATGCTAAGAGTCACAAGATTGAAATTAAAGAAGGTCATTCATTAGGATTTGATTCTATGGCTTCTGTATTAGAATTATTATATGAATCAGGAGTTGAATGTGCCACAGTATATGCATTTTCTATTGAAAATTTCAAACGACTGAATATTGAAGTTAAATGGCTTATGGATTTAGCTAAATCTAAATTTAAACAAATTAATCAACATGGAGAATTATGTCAAGAATATGGTGTCAAGGTTAGAATATTAGGTAATAAATCATTATTACCTAAGGATGTATTGGAAATATTAAATGAAACTGAAGAAATAAGCAAGAATAACACTCGTGCCGTTTTAAATGTATGTTTTCCATATACTTCACGAGATGAAATTACTCATCTGATGACAGAAATTGTTCAAGCATCAATTGAAAATCCTCATATTCGAATTAATCAACAAACAATTGAAGAAAATCTTTATACGAAAGATTCACCTAAACTTGATTTATTAGTGAGAACTTCAGGTACATTCAGATTGTCAGATTTCTTATTATGGCAATGTGTATCTCCAGATTGTGCTATAGTGTTTGTTGATAAATTATGGCCAGCATTTCGTCCTTGGGATATGGCAATGATATTACTAAATTGGGGATTTAATAGATATTGGTATGGTGGACATGCTAATGGATACCCTCTTGCATATGATAGAATAAAAGAAGAAGAAGAAGAAGAGGTAGAGGAAGTTGTTAATGGAACAGGAGCCAATGGTAGTACTGGGTTCAAAAGATATGAATAGAGAATTTTTACTTTATAGAAAAACAAAAAATTAATATAATAATTAATTGAAATTCTAGCTTATCAGTAGTGGGCCAATTATACTGGCAATTCACTATCTCACGTGACGCGGTTTTCTATCAGTCCAAATCTGACCTTCCTTCCACGTTGCAAAATTTTTGACTCATTTTTTTTTTCACTAACCGCCGGACCTAAGGCCGTGAAAAAAAAAAATTATCAAGTCAGTCCCTTGATTATCAAGAAGGTACCTCTTCTATATACATAGACAGTATACACACACTCATATACAAACACACAATGGACTTAGTCAACCACTTACCTGATCGTTTACTTTTCGCTGTTCCTAAAAAAGGTAGACTATATGAAAAATGTTGTAATTTATTAGAAGGTGCTGATATTAAATTTAGAAGATCAAATAGATTGGATATTGCCCTTTCCACAAATTTACCTTTGGCATTAATCTTTTTACCTGCTGCTGATATTCCTGTATTTGTAGGTGAAGGTAATTGTGATTTAGGTATTACTGGAATCGATCAAATTAAAGAAGCAGATATGTTTGATCAAATTGAAGATTTATTAGATTTACAATTTGGGGCTTGTAAATTACAAATTCAAGTTCCTGCTGATGGTGATTTAAATACTCCTGAACAATTAATTGGTAAGAAAATTGTTTCTTCATTTACAAAATTATCAACAAATTATTTCAAACTATTGGAAGGAACCACTGAAGAAAACCTTGCTACTAATATTAGATATGTCGGGGGGTCAGTTGAAGCTTCTTGTGCTCTTGGTGTAGCTGACGCTATTGTTGATTTAGTTGAATCTGGAGAAACTATGAAAGCAGCAGGATTAAAACCAATTGAAACTATCTTGGAAACTTCAGCTCATTTAATATCTTCAAAAAAACCAAGATTCCCAGAAATGGTGGAAAAGATTCATCAAAGATTTGAAGGGGTCATGACTGCTCAAAAATATATCTTGTGTAATTATAATGCTCCAAAAAGTATTTTAGCTAGATGTTTACAAATTACTCCTGGTAGAAGAGCTGCTACTGTTTCTACTTTAGATAGACATCTTTCAGATGAAGAAGATTGGGTGGCTATTTCTTCAATGGTGGAAAGAAAAGTTATTGGTGATATTATGGATGAATTGAAAAAAGCTGGTGCTTCCGATATACTTGTACTTGAAATTGCCAATTGTAGAGTATAACTATACATGTAAAAGTATGATATATATATGACTAATCTAATTCTACACTTCTTATACCATCTTTGTCAACAACCTTGACATAAACTCCTTTAAAATCAATAGGCATTCTAGTTTCTAATTCTTTTAAACATAATTTTAATAATTTTAATCCATCATCAACAACCATATCCTTTCGATAATGTTTATCCAATAATGAAGTAGTATAAAAGCCAGCATAACCATGAGCACCATATGGTAGTTCAACTTGAGTTCCTAAATAATCAATCCAATTCAAACTAGGTTCATTTGTGTTCACATCATACCCACCAATTAAACAATTAACTTGATATGGTTTTCTTGATCTAATAGAAGTGGCCAATTGGTTTCTAACAAATGATGCAGTAGCCAAGGGAGACAATTCAATATCATTTTCTCTCATGGAATATAATTGAATGTTGGCTTGAACATATTCGGCAAATTGAACTGTATCTCCTGCTTCTCCAGTATAGGCTATAAGATTATGAGCATTCAATTGTCGAGTCTTATCATCAGTATCTTTTAAAATGGAAATACCTCTTGTTGCTGCTTTAGAAGTAGCAATTATAGTAGCGTCTTGAACTCTAATACCTAAAATGATATCCATTGTGTGTGTTAGGTGTGATTACTTGGTGTTGTCTCAATTTGTTCACAATTCTTTGCCATCCAATTTTTTTTCATAGTGCGACTTTTTGTGTGGGTACAACAGAAAACGACATTTTTATAAACTATGTACTTTTACTTAATAATTCCTTTACTTTCTTTTCTACTAAATTTTCAATTAATTTATTTAATGAACTTTCCCTGTTGTTAATTTGATTATTCAAATTAACTTCGATTTGTTTTTCAATTAATTTCCCTGTCAAATCAACTTCAATGTTAACAGAATTACCTGGATTCTTTCTTGACAATATGACTTTTTCTTGACTATAACTAATCAACATAATTGAAAATTCACATTTATTATAATCAACATTAGTCACGGTTAAGGAAGTACCATCAATAGCAATAAATCCCTTGTGAACGATATAACTAATAAATTCCTTCTCTCTTAATTTAAATGTAAATGTAATGGCATTTCCATCAGGAACTCTACCAACAATAGTGGCGATGGTATCAACATGTCCTTGAACAATATGACCTCCAAGACGGACATCACTAGTAACTGCACGTTCTAAATTAACACCATCTCCTGGGTTTAAATCACCCAAGTTAGTACGACGAAGTGTTTCTGGTGCTATTCCAACTTTGAATAACGTTTTGGCTTCATCAAATTCCGTCACAGTGAGACAAACTCCATTGGTGGATATGGAATCTCCTAAATGGACATCATTAAGGATTTCTGAACAATTGCCAATGGTAAGTGAGACTCCATTTCCTCCAGAGCTTGTATTATCAAGTGGAGTGTAGTCTAATACTGTTCCAATTGTTTCAATTAATCCTGTGAACATATTCGATGATTAGTCAGGGTTTTTTTCAGTTCGCAAGTTGCACCAAATTTAAACCGTGGATTTGCAAGGATTGTTTCACACAAATAGGATGTTGATTAGGGTTTAGAGAATAGCTATGAAGAAGTAGATGAACGTATGTTAACTTGATTTGAAATTTCTTCTCATGTTGTATATTTTCCGAGATGTAAATAGTGTCTCGTGTCAACTTTTCAAACCATTTGTTAATAGGTTGAATAGAAAACTATTGAAAATTGCTACAATCACAAGTTAGTAATTTATTCACTAATATATATCAATTTCCAAAATGCTTTGTTGTAATAACCATACCACGAACTTCTTGTTTACACACCTCCGTGTAAATTTCAGCATGCGAATTAAACCAATTTTTATTCAACTAAATTTTTCATCACCATATAATCAAACCATCAAACTACTCCCCACACCATGGTCTTTAGATTCCCAGTTAAATTTGCTATACCCAAACACGCTCACATAAACACTCGTGTTCTTAGAGATCAACATAAACGAGTTCAATTTGCTGAACATGAAGTCACAAGAAATGCCTTGAGATATATTGCCAGAAATACGGAATTACCACCAAGAGCAAGATTGGAAGCACAATTACAATTAAGTTCGATGCCAGCATATACTTCATACACGACAATTAAAAATAGATGTGTTGGTACTGGTAAAGCAAGATCAGTTATTACTGATTTTAAGTTAAATCGTACTGATTTTAGAAATAAAGCCAGAAATGGATCTATTCCTGGTGTAAAAGTTGCTTCTTGGTAAATTTGTATAGACTTGTATATAGCAATAATATGGAAAGAGTATGTGTTGTATATAGTGTAAAACACAATCTAGTATTGTTAGTTTACAGTGCACGTAAAAATATTCAAATGACTTGAAGAAAAATCAAAATTTTTTTTGCCAACACCAACATCTCAATATCAAGCTCCCTACACCATGTTCAGACACTCTATACTAAACTGTAAACCTACCTCATGTCTTGTATTCACGAGAAATCTTCGATTAAAACCCGATTTTTCCAAGTTTAAACTTATTCCTCAACCTCCAGGATATATTGTTGGTACAGTTAATGATGCATATATTCCACCTCCTACAGCCCACATTGAAGGAAGTTATCATTGGACATATGAACGAGCAATAACTATAGGTATGATACCATTAATGATGACTCCATTTGTTATGGGAATAGAATATCCTATGGTTGATGCAGCTTTATCTACATTACTTTTATGGCATTGTCATGCTGGTTTCACTTCTTGTATTATTGATTATATCCCCAAAAGAGTTTATGGAATCTGGCATAAAATCGCTTGTTGGACGTTAACTACTGGTACTTTTGTAGGAATGTATGGAATTTATGTCATGGAAACTACAAGTAATGGATTGTTTGATGTGGTATCAAAGATTTGGTCAGCTTAAGAGAGTATAGAATGTATATAAGTTTGTAAATAAAATTAATACTGTGTAACAATTGTATGTACCAGATTTCGCATGGTTGAATTTTTTTTTTCAGTCAAATTCAAACAACAACAAAACAAACCTACTCTTCTAACCAATCAATCACCAAACAAATGAGTGATACTGAAGAATTCGACAGAGAAGTTGATAGAGAACCTGAACGTGAACGGGCAAGAGAGTCTGAACGTGAGGAGGATGTTGATATATCTATGGACCCCCAGCCACAACCATACCCACAATATCAACGTCCAGCAACTCATATTCAAGATAGAAGAATTGATCATATAGGACTTCAACCTCATATTGACAATGAAGAAGATGTATTATATGAATCCAAGGAAGAGTCAAGTTTCCACATCACTCGAGCTTTATTTATTGGTAATTTAAGACGACCACTTAATTCTGCTCACTTTCAAGAATATTTAAAAGGATTAGCTCAAAATGGTGGAGGATATTTAATTGAACGTGCTTGGTTGAATCGAGGAAGAACTCATGGAATTGTTTTGGTAAACAATGAAGAAGGGGCTAGATTTATTAGATCGAAATTAGTAGGAACAATTTATCCTCCTGAAGAAGAAGATTTAAAATTAAAACAAGAATTTGAGAATGTTGAAACTGAAAGGTTTGAAAATGAATCAAGACAATATGAAGATACACTTGCAAGAATAACCGACGAAGAAGAAAAACAAACAATTCAACCTCCTTTGGAACCAAGAACATTTGTTGCAGAAAGAAATCCATTATATGTTGATTATATTCCAGTCAAGGCAATTAATCAATGGGTATTTGAAGAAGATCGAGGACCAAGAGATGGGAAATGGAAAATTGACTATGAAGTAAAAGATGATGAAACAGTGGCCACTCATACTCTTTTAAATGGTGATTTTATCCCCAGGTACCCTGGACCTCCACCTGCACGTCGTCATCATCATCCATATAGACGTGGTCCACCACCACCTCGTGATTACGAATATCGTGATGGACCTCCTCCATATAGAGACTACGGAAGACCTTATGGTAGACCACCACCAAGATTTAGAGGTGGGTATAGAGGAGGAAGATCTAGAGAAAGGGATTCATATGTGCCTGGAGGAAATAATGACGATAGAAGAAGTCGAAGAACAGATTCTTATGAACCTTCAAGAAGAGAAAGATCAAGATCTCCTTTGTAATATTAACTTGGACAAAAAAGACAAAGCTAGAGCCGAGAGGGTTCTAGCGAGGATGTATATATATAAAGCTGTAACTTCCTCATATTGAGCCATTAGTTGTTTTCCAATTCTGTAGTTTCTGTTTTAGATCTTTTACTCTGTTCATTCTCTTGTTCAGCAATATTTCTCTTTTTCGATTGTTGGTCTTCGCTTGAAGTTGTTGTATCTTCAGCAGTTGCTTCTACCTGGTCAGATTTAGTATCTTCCGACTTTTGTTTATTCTCTTCACTTTCCTGACTCAACCAAGGAATTTCAATCAAGGGAATAGTAGTGGCTGATTGTCCCACTACTTTAATAACTGACTCATTTTTCTCATCCGATTCAACTTCCAGGATATCAACTTGAGGAAAATCATCAATTGAAGAAGAAACAATAACCAATTTCTTTAATGAATTAAAATATTTCACCAATTTAACATTATCACCAATTGAATATCCTTCCTTTTCAGGATCATTAACTACTTCAGCAATACGTGTAATTGTAAATGGAGGGCTCTTGGTAAAATTAGAAACAAGATGAGCTTTTATCCTATCTGAATTTGATTCAATTGATTTGATCAAGTCATTTGTTTCTGGTGATTCTTGACTTTTGGATAAGGTTACAAGTTGATCTAGTCGAGTTAGAAGTTTAGGAAGGATATCATTTTCCCAAGATAATTCACAGATAGTTTGATTGAACGTTTTATTTTGTATTATAAGGGAAAATTGGGCTTGAAGTTCAGGATCTAGTGACGGTATTACTCTGGTTATCATTGTTGTTGTGGAATATGGGGCATACCAAAAAGTGGCACGCCAAAAACAGCACTCCATTCTTTTTTTTTTACTAGTGCGACATTTTTACGAACCGACTAAAAAAGTGTAAATCTCTTCAAACTACCTGAATTGTTGATACATATGAGAAAGGATTCGATTCGGTTTTAATTAAATGAATACCTTGAGAGTACTGCCTTAACTCGAATGGTTCTCAGCTCATTTTCGAATCGAAAATATTCGTACAGAGAACACGTTGCTTTACTTAATGACAACCATAGTTTTGTTTTTCGTTATTTTGAATATTTGCAACAGTTCAATACAACGTGAGAGTTTCAATAAAGCAATATCCTTCTCTTTGATACAGGATATGGGTTGAGTATTCAAAGAATCAGGACATACTAGCCAGTATCAAAACTCTTATATCCGAATTTTCATATTAAGGAGTTGGTCTAGGATCTGAAGAAAACAATCCAATTTGGGGAAGTTGGAAAAAGCAAGACCAGAGGAAGCTTTTCTTTGGTACACACAAATTATGGTTGCTTCTGCATTACCTTGCATGTTTCTTTTTATCGAGTATATTAATCTTCTCCCTAGTGGCTTAATGGAGAAACAAAAATGTTGAATTAGACACCAAGTCAAGATTCAACCGAATCGAACCTTTTCTTTTTCGTATATGTATAGACTTTTTGTTTTTTAACCTCCTGGCCCCACATTTGATACATGTGACTTTTTTCCATAACAAATACAAATGTCGTACCAATTTGTAACAATTATACAGGTTTTAATGTTTCAAAAAGTTACTACATGAAATGGGTTCCACTATTTAAGTTATATGTTATAGTTTAGAAGAAGATATTTGAGTGCAACTAGTCTTTCTATTGAACAACTCTTAGAAGTGATGAAGTTGAATTATGAGTGATACTAATGAACATAACGGTAAAGAGAGTTCCAGTGTAAATGTATATCACCTCTAACAGCAGACTTAAGAACCTTCTAGAGAATATATAATCTTTCTAATAAGAAAGAAACCAGTTTTGTTAGGATTACCAGTACTTATAATTACGCACGCACGAGTAATTTTCAGACGCAACCAAAAATTTTTCAACTATATTTTTTTTAGTTGAACTTTTCCAAAAAGAACTCTATTATATTTGAGGTTACACCAATGTCGTTAGTTAGAAATAGTTTAAGGGTTGCCTCCAGATTACTCCCTAGAACTCCTATCTGTCCAAGTGCATCCCTTGTAAGATTTCAATCAACCACTCCAGAAACCAAAAACACAGATCCATCTAAAATCAGTTTAATTGCTCAAATATATCCATTAAACCAAGACACCATAACTGAAACCGATTTAGATCAATGGATAAATGCTGTCAAGGAATTAAAAAAGGGGAAAACTCAACATGAAACTCCCGAAGAAGTTTATCTCTCCGAATTAGCCAACCCTGAACAATTTTTACATGATAATTTTGAACCTACTCAAGAACAAATTGAAGAAGCTGAAGTATATGCTGGCAAAAAAATACCTTTAAGAACAGACCCAACTATTGATTATTTAGTCAATCTTCTTATGCGAGATGGTAAAAAAGCTCGTGCCAGAAAAACCTTATCTCGTGCACTTTATATTGTTCAATTAAAACTTAGACAAGATCCCATTGAAGTTTTAAAACAAACATTAGATCAATTGGCTCCTATAGTGAAAACATCTACTTTAAAAACAAACACTGCCAAGAATGTCGTTATTCCAGTAGCATTAACTGAAAAGCAAAGAGTTAGATTTGCATGGCAATGGATTTTAGAAGGAACAGAAAAGAAGAAATCTTCTGATATTTCCGTTAGATTAGCTGAAGAAATTATTTTATCTTATGAAGGTAAATCTTCTGGATTTGAAAAGAGAGCATTGATGCATAAACAAGCAACACAACAAAGATCTTATATAAAGACAAAAACTGGAAAACGTTAACCCCCCTGTACATAGTTAGTAATATATCGTAGTATTTACTTTTGCATCTTGTCCATTCGGAAGATTTCTCTGATTCAACTTTTTTTTTTTTGATATTATTTTGTTTGTGGTTGCATAATGTGATTTAATTTTTATTTTGCATTTTTTATTTTGCAATTTTTCTTTGTAAATTTTAGTAATGACAACATAGCTTCACCATGGATTCATTAGTAAGAACATATCATGATGTTCGATTTCATGTTGATCATTTCATTGTGAGTTATCGTCAACGATATTACAGTCTAGACAAGAATCCTCGAGTTATTCAAACTAAATTACATAATCAACAATTGATTTCATTAAGAACTTTTCCTCATGATAAATATATAGTGGAACCTACAAGATTCTTGAATTTAGGTGATAGTCCAAGCACATTGAATAAGACAGAACTTGAGATTAATGATGATGATCAAGATTTTACTGTTTATAATATTGATGAATTGATTTCCTTTGATGATACATATTCTTTTAACAAGAAAATAACAAAATTGAATAGTTCTAGAAATAGTGAACCTGCCAAAGATGAATTGATGCATTTTGATTTTAACAATGCAGCCTTTGAATTAGGTATACCAGATTTTGAAGATAAAGAGGAATTACAAGTTAAGGAAAATATAGGATCATCACCACCAACTTCACCACCAACTTCACCACAATCTCCACCACAATCTCCACCAACTTGTGGTTGTTTATGTCATCAACTTAAACCTGATTTACCACAACCAAAAAGATCCAATGTTGGTTCAAAATTCTTTCATTTTGTCAAGTCAAACATCAACAAAGTAACTAGTAAAGGAAGTGAATTTGTTGGAGAATATGATACAGATATCAAATCTGAATCTTCCGATGAACCAAGTAGAAAGATTGATGAATTAGTTTCAATTGAACAGAATAATTTGCACCCAAAATTCACTCCAAAGGATACTCCAATTGCAAGTAGAAGAGGAAGTTTTTATCAAGAACACCCCCAAAAACCTGTGGAAAACAAGAAAATTTGGAAATTGGTTCTTAATGATGTATCATTGTCAGCTGCAAGATTATCTACTGGTAGTACTACCCCAATTGTTAATTCACAAAATATTCGTGGTGATTTTATTGATGCCAAAACTTCATTTGTTTCTCAACTCCCCCAACCTACTCAACCTCAATTGAATAAAAATAATGAAAATGAAGATATCTTTGCCATAAATTTGGAACATGCTAAATTGAAATATTTAAAGTAGAAGCTACCATGTGTATTTGTGCCACACACTACCTCCTCTGGGTGTGTATACAAATCTCTCTTATTTTTATTTTTATATTCCTTCATTTTTCATTGGTTAAATTTTTCGCAAAAGGTGAAAACTTCCCACCATACAAAAGAATTTTCAAATTAAACAATTACTCTTTATATATATATACTATATATTTTTATACACACCTAAGGCAATGATTCGTGGATCTGCTGTTCGTTCATCATTAAAAGTGATGACTGCTCGTCGTTTACTTTCTAGTGCCACTACCAAATTCACCACTTTATCAAACGGTGTAACTGTTGCAACTGAATCAAACCCAAATGCCACCAATTCTACTGTGGGGGTTTATTTTGGTGCTGGTTCAAGATCTGAACATCCATACAACAACGGTGTCTCAGCATTGGCCACTAACCTTTTGGCTGGTCAATTGGAAAATGGAGTTTTGTTGAGTTCTCAAAACACTAAAGAAGTTAATGGTATTGTTGCTCAAACTACAAATGATAATGCTATTAATGCAGGTAAATTAGTTGCCAGTATTATTTCCAATGCTCCTGAATTGGCTGGTAAAGCCGATTTCCAAGCTGTTCAATCTGATTTAATTGCTCAAGCTGCTGCAGTTGAAGCAAACCCAACTACCAAGATCTTGTCTCATTTAGATGCTTCAGCTTTCCAAGGTTATTCTTTGGCCTTACCAACTTTAGGTACTACTGAATCTGTTGCTGGATTAGGTGCCGATGATGTTGTTCGTCATTTACAAAGACAAATCACTGGTTCCAACACTGTTGTAGCTGCTGCAGGTAATGTTGACCATCATGCTTTAGTTGATGCTATTGAAAGCTCATTAAAGATTGAAGCTGGATTAAAACCACAAGCTAAACCTGCTACTTTCTTGGGTTCTGAAGTTAGAATGAGAGATGATACTATGCCAAAGGCTTATGTTTCTATTGCTGTTAACGGTGAAGGATTAAAATCTCCCGGTTATTATTTGGGTAAAGTTGCTGCTGCAGTATTTGGATCATTTGATAAACATTCCACTCTTGCTCATTTTACTTCTCCTAAATTGGCCACTATTGTTCAAGAATATGATATTGTTGACAAGTACACTCATTTCTCCACTTCATATTCTGATGCTGGTCTTTGGGGTTTCACTTCAGAAATCTCCAACATTACTATGGTTGATGAATTCACCCATTTCGCATTAAAGGAATGGAATAGATTATCTATTTCTATTTCTGATGCTGAAGTTGCTCGTGCCAAGGCTCAAGTTAAGGTTGCTTTAGCTAGAGAATTAAACAGTACTACTGCCATTGCCAACGATCTTGGTACTAAATTATTATTACTTGGACATAGAACTTCCCTTGCTGATGCATTCCAAAAGATTGATGCTATCACTACTAAGGATGTTAAAGCTTGGGGTCAAGCCAAGGTTTGGGATAATGATATTGTTATTTCTGGTACTGGACAAATCGAAGCCTTAATGGACTATGGAAGAAACAGAAATGAAATGGCTATGATGAGATGGTAGTGTAAATAAAAATGGCATATAGAGAATAAGCTGTACATATTGCTTTGTTCTACATTTCTTTTTCTTTTATACATATATTGAATATAATAATTAAGTTAAAAAAAACATCACATAATTCCGCTCTTTTTCAAGTTTTGTTGAACAATCATGTCAGTTACTGCTGATAACACAAATTGCATAGATTTTGTATCAGTAGCACAAGTTCTATGAATATAAATTGGTTTATTTGTTTTATTCATCATTAAGAAGTTTGTTTCAAAGAATTTAATTGCCTCTTCAAAATCATTGCTACCAGTATAATCCGGGAAATATTTCTTTAATGGATTTTTCTTTAACTTTTTCTCAAATAAATCAATTTTGTTTAGGAATAGGATTAATGGAGTATTGGCAAACCAAGTGGAATTACAAATTGAATCGAAAAGAACAATTGATTCATGCATTCGATTGACTCGTTCATCTTCAAATAACATCTGATCATATTCGGAAACTGCCAACACAAATAATACAGCAGTAATATCTTCAAAACAATGAATCCATTTCTTTCGTTCTGACCGTTGTCCTCCAGCATCATATACTTTAAATTGATAGTTATTAATTGTAAAATTATTCTCAGTAATTCCTGTAGTTTTAATTCTTCCCTTGAGTATATCAATATCGTTACATAAATAGTTAGGATCAGCAAAATTATAAACATTATCAAAGTAGTATCCAGCACTTGATTCAAATTGAAATTCATTAGATCTTTTAAAACATCTCTTAATACCACTATCTCTTTTCCATAAACTATAAATTGCTTCAGCTATTTCCCTTCGAGTGTATGTTTGGTCCAATTGCTTATGAGCTTGATAATATTCCGTTAAATCGTGTTCATCAACTTGAGTAAGATCTTGTTCTTCATCATCATTCTCAACAGATTCATTCAAAAACAGAGCACCTTTAGTTGCACCTGTACTTCTTAATCTTCTCTTATTTTTCTTTTGTTCACTATATTTCAACAAATATTCATGAATAAAACTCATTCCTCCAGCAGAACTAGTATCAATCTGTTCCAATCCTTCACTACGAAGTATCATTAGTTTGTAAGGAATCAAGGGACTTCCTTGTACATCACAATCCAAGGGGATTCTCAACTTTCTTGCTTGGATAATTAATGTTTTCATCGATTGAATAGAATCACTCCAAATGACATTGGCATACTGTCGCCGTTCTTGTTGAGTGAATCCTCCTTTATGAAGAACTCGCATTTGTTTAACTACTGTGGATTTCCCTGATTCTCCTGCGCCAAGAAGAAGAAGTTTTATTGTAGATTCAGGATTTGTTTTCGACAGATTAAGTTGTTGATTAATGGTATCATTGATTAATTTATCTTGTAAATATGGATCATCTTCAAGATCTTCCTCTAGTTTACTTGCTCCACAACCCATGAAAAACCTGGTAGTAATAAATACAAAGAAAAAACGTTCCACAAGGAATAGACAAATATAATTGGAAGTTGTAGGGGGTTATTTTCCTTTTTTAAAAAAATTCAACTTTACAGGATCTGAAACATGCTAAAAAGTTCAAATAGAATTAACCAGGGTTCGTAATAAAGTTTAAAAACCCAATACGAATTGCAAAAATATTTTTTTGGGTGTGAAGATTAAGCGAGACACATAGTAGAATTATCATAGTAGAATTATACGAGTATTTTCTTTTTTTTCTTGTTACAGTCTATATTCTATATAGTTAAACAAAAGAAAAAGTATACCCCAATTACGGAAATACCCAACATCAATGAATTCTTCAAGAATGAGAAGAGATTCCATCGTTTCATAAAGGTAAATACTCTTCTTCTATTCATAATATATGTTTGTCCTAATTTTGAATTCTTTAAATATTTTGTAAATGAACTGGAATTATTTTGAGTAAATGTATAATTTGGAATTGAGAATAAATGTTGTCCCAGAGCAAGAGTGTATGTTGATGATATTGGGGATACAGGTACTTCTGTGGGTAAACTATCTTGTTCTTGTTCTTTTAAAAACTTTTTCAATCTTCGTGAGTGTGATTCAACAGGGATATTAACCACAGAATTCAAAGGAAGGAGTGATGAGGAATAAGTATACCGGGTTGATTTTTGTTTTAAATTCCACCAAAGAATTAATAATGCTGATATAATCGACATAGCCACATAATGGAAGATATTTATATAGGGAACTGGCATATAACAAATATCACTACCATATACAAATTCATTTGAAACCAGATTTGATGCAAAGGTTAATAGTTGTACAGCAGGATATTTCTTACCCATGGCTAAACTTATTGATTTTACAGTGATTTCTCGTGTACCATCTACATGTTGTATATCACAATAATCATGATCATCACCTGAAAAAACAATATCGGGTTTCACTTGGTTTAATATTTGATTGGTTAATTCTTCGGAAATTGTATTTTGATATTGATAGCCTGATCCAAGAACATCAAAAGGCCCACTCTCCCGATGTGCCCCACATGACAATGTAGTATCTCTAAATAGCGGAACATGGGAAAGTAAAACTCGAGGATGTTTCTTTTCTGAAGTTGATATTTCCTTCAAGAATTGTGTAGAAGGATATGATATTTCTTCGTTTTTCGCAGACAAACTAAGGGTATCAAACATAATAAATTCAACACCATCTTTTGTAATGATAATATTCCCAGGAGCAAATTCTCGATTAAACCTTTCTCGAGCATGTACATTGACTAAATCACCAAACCCAATATCATGATTCCCAGGTAAATTAACAAACCAATTAATTCCCTTTTCATATTTATATGGATTATAGAAAATTTTGTTAAATCGTTTAAGTTGAGAACGGAAATATGCATCAGTACTATCGCGTCCATTATCTAATAAATCACCTAAAAATACAACATAATCTGGTGTTAATTCTGACAATAATGCACGATAATTCTTTTTAATATAGGAATCAACTGTATGTTGAGAAAGTTTAAGGAGTAAGTTGTTACGTCCAGGATATGTATGATTATCTATGAGTTGCGGATCAGCAACAAGTAACATATGCTTATATTGGACAGGTTCCTCATGTCCTGGTTGAACAACGTCAGGCCAATGACATTTCAGTATGGTATGTGAAGGGGTATATCGTTCATGGAAGTAGAATGTGATAGTCCATGCTATAAGTAGTACAAGCAGAAGTTGATGAATGCTTTTAAATTTGGGCATGAAAAACATTATATGGAATTAACCATTTAAGAACTAACAACAAAAAGATTATAAAAGAGTGGATGTCCTAGACGTTTTGTGGGATTTCTTTTTTTTTTTCTTTTTCTTTTTTCGTTGTTGTCTCGTCTCGGTGTTTACTGGCCAGTACATGGTTATGCAGGATGCTACAGCGAATAAAGGAGGAGGGGTGAGATTGAGTAGAAAGTTGGAGAAGATGGAATGGTATTGTTATTCAACATAAGGGAGCTGGTATTTTGGTGAGTAGGAGAAATGAACGATGGTTGACAACAAAGTTAGTGCTGGTACTACGAAAGAGTCATATAATTTCAATTTGGGGTTACTTGTAAACGAATGGTTTAATTAAAGTGAAAGCTGTTTATGTATAGAAGTTAAGGAAAGCATCAACAATAAATTTTTTACTATTGTATGAACTTTTCAATCCTGCTTAAGTTTACATCCAAGTGAACGAATGGTTAAGAATGGTTACCGCAACTATTTTGTTAGTAATAGAAGTACATGGTAATGTTGAATCTCACCTATATCAGAGTTGATACTATAATTAAACGATATGAATAAGAATTGATTATAAGAGACTATTGTGAGGCAAGTAGAGAGCAGACATGTGCATATATAGTAGGACTTCTCCTCATACATTTAAAATAGTGCGACATTTATTTTTCAAACCACCTGAAAAAATAAATTCGTACTTCTGACCACAAATCGGTTAACTAATGTAGTCGGAATACATCTAAATTCTATAAGACAATCACGTGATATGAAAATGTCTGGCTCGGAAAATTCTGCTTAATATACATACAATTATCATTCCATGATGTAGATTTGAAGGATATATGCGCGTTATTAAATTTTGTGTATATCATGTTATTATTATCACAATCAAGGAAAGTACAAGGAATGCTCCAACAACAAGTAAAAATGTCCTTTGTATAGTTTGACAATCCACTACACCTAGAGTGCCCCTCCCTATCCAAAATGAATTCCGAAACTGTCCTTTTAGCTATGGTTGTGCTTTATCTTGTAATTAAGATCGACCGACTCCTGAATATAGTGACATATAGAATAGACCTGATTTCTACAGAAAACGAATGCTTGAAAGATTATGTTGCTACTATTCTAGATAACATATCGACAAATGTTTCAGATAGTGCAGAAGCCAAGCTTACAATTATGTCACTTCCAGATGGTGTTCTTGCTAATATATTGAATTATCTTAACCAAATGCATGTGTGTTTATTGTGCACGTTCAACTCCAGATTAGAAAGAATTGGTAAAGCTAGATTGTACTCGTCGATTTACTTCAATTTGGTTTGTTCACCTTTGGGTATTTCAGTTAGTATTTATACCTCGTTCTATCTTAAGTACACTGTGGTAAATGAATGGAATCTTGTCAAATGGCTACCCCAAAATCCCAATATTATGCTTATCAAAAAGATGGTTTTTATTGACAATGGCCCCAACTTTATAAAAATGAAGCTTTTATACCCATGGATTGATATAAGTGTGGAAAGAGAATTTGAAGATTATGAACAAAACGTTCCTAATCAAACAAGGAATTCTGAAAATCTAATTTTATCACGAAGGAATATAATTCCAATTGTGAATCAAGCTGAAGAATTACCATGGGTGAAGAAACTTACTGTTTATATGAACCTTGTTGAAGAAGCTAATCTACTTGCGATTGCTAGCTTGACGGCATTGAGAGAATTGCAGATCAGGTTCGATGATGTTGATAGACTAACCAGTCTTGGATCGATTGGACTCAAGGATTTACCTATAAATCATTTAAATATCTCATTCATGGGAGATATAGAGAGAATTCTGCTTAATGAAATCAGACATATTTTTGATTTAACAAAATTAACCATGTTTCAACTACACATATGGGTTGAGGAAAGATATCCAGGAACCTTTGAGGATCACATGATAGAAATATTTTCAAATTTGACAAACGTTCACAGTGTTTCTATAATATCACCCAGAATCTCATTTGAGAATGTTATATATACATTAGCATCCAATACTTTGAAATCGTTGTATTTAAAAGCTTTTAACTGTCCAGGTTATCTGTTTGAAATAGAGAGAATTGCGAGAGAGCAGTGTCACTCTCTAGAGAAGATATATTTAGGTTGTACTAGAATGTACAGGCCTTGGATGCAGGAACATGGTTTCCAAGAATTTGACCGAATACAAAAACAATACATACAAATAGACGGTATTGTGGCGATTGATCTAAGTGAGATTCGGGTCCTATTTCAGAACGGCTTAAGATTTCAACAATTGAACCAAGTGGTATTGAATGAACGTTGTTATTTCATCAAAAACTTTGGTAAAGGTTTTGTTTATATCACACCTTTTAGTATTATTGTTCGTCCAAGACTTTGTTAGGACCCTAATTTTTCTTGGAACCGTAATTCACCACCAGCCTTTGTATGAAGTGTGAGATATTTTGCGTTGTGATTATTAGACAGGTATTATGTAAGTATAAACGAATATTATATTTAAAGATGAAATTGCTAAAAATAAACTATATAAGAATTAATTTCATCATACTGATGGTATTCTTATTCCTCTTTTTGCTAATGCTGTTGTTGATGATTTTCCACATGTTCCTTGACTATAACAAGGATTTCTTTTAATAATTTTTCAACTTCAGGAACATGAAGGGTCCGCTTGCCAAAATATATAGTAATTCCTAAACTTGCAATAGCAAAAGCATCCTCTAAGATTCTAAACCAGTTTTGTTTGTTGATTCCTAAAACTTTGTTTCTCTTTTCTTTTTGGAATTTCATATCATTTATATCCAGTTCAAGTTGTTTAAAAAGACCTTCATATTCTTTAACCTTTTCTTCGTGTTCACGTTTTGCTTTGGATGATTCTTCATGATATTTATTATCGTTATTTGTCCATGTTTGACGTCTTTGGATAAGAATTTGGTTATCATTAATGGAATTCTTCAAGCGGCTAATCAAATCTTTTCTTTTAATATCACCATCCCCACTTAATTGTAATTCCTCGAGTTTTCTAATAGCTTCTTCAATTTCATCTTTAAATGTAGGGGAAAATGGGGAAGGGGGATTTGGGATCATATTTCGTGTGTGGATATAATTGAAACCGTGTTTATGTATTAGTGTGAAAAACTTGCAGCCGCCCAGTCGGGTTTTTTTTTGCAAAAATTGGGACACAAGTTCTGCGAATGGAAGACACAGATTTATTCACAGCATATACGTAAAATCGGTATGTATGATATGGTGTATAGGAACCTTATAATTTCTAAGAACAACACTGATACGTCGTTACGTATAGTTATTGAATTGGACAGTTGCCTTCCTTATTTGGTATTATTATTTGGCCAAGTTCATTATTATCCATCTAATTAATACAAAGTAATGATCTTGAGACTTCTATCAATTCTTTTTGATTATTATCAGTTCCTCTCTTGTTGTACTATACATACTAGCATTCTAATTCTCTTGGAAGTAAAGGAAATTTAGTTAGCGCTGCGTTATCCATTCAATACACAAAAATGAACTTTTCAGTCTCGAGATTTCACCAGAAGATATACCTCAGAATAACCGTGGCATCAGAAACAATCATCCTATCTATATCCAAATACTAGTTCTACTTGAAGTAGTATACAAGTTCTTTTGTGAGTTTTATCCTAATTTTTATAACCTCGATTGCTGTGTAGACAATCGAGGAAGGAATAAGGGTCGTGTCTTTTTCACAACTCACATGATAGGGAAACATCAACAGGCACAAGCTGGGTTTATCCTTTATCATCACATTTATCTAGTTTAATGGTTAAAACACAAATATGGGGGTTGCTATTTTCTGCTTGGTCATACTACTTCTTATGGTTAGTATTGAACAAACCTTCAACGTGATACTAGATAGAATAAACCTGTTATCAAACGAAACCAAGAATATGGGAGATGGTCTTGCTACCATTCTCAAGAACACACGTACCAATGCTCCCCAGAACGCCTCAGCTAAGCTTACATTAATATCACTACCAGATGACATTCTTTTTATTATTTTGAATTATCTTAATCAAGTTCATGTGTTAGACATTTGTCTTGTTCATTCTAGACTATATACTTTGGGGAAGATAAGGTTGTTTAGGTCAATTTATGTCAATACTAGAAACGATTATCCTATTCTAATTTCAGGTGGTATATACACATCATTCTATCTCAACTACACCATTTTAAATAATTGGGAGCATGACAATTGGTATAACAATAGGGATTATGAAAATTGGCTGCTAGTGAACAGGAACAGTATGCGTATTAAAAAGATTGTTTTCAGAGAGGGAGGGTCTATTTTTGATATGATGAGAGTGTTATACCCCTGGATTGATGTACGTATGGACAATGAAGCTAAATATCACCAAACACCACATCCACAACAAGATATTAATTCAAGGCAACTTTTTTTGTCAAAGAATAATACAATTCCAACTCTGAATCAAATTGACGAATTACCATGGGTGAGAAAACTTACTGTTCATATGAACCTTGTTGAAGAAGCTAATCTACTTGCGATTGCTAGCTTGACGGCATTGAGAGAATTGCAGATCAGGTTCGATGATGTTGATAGACTAACCAGTCTTGGATCGATTGGACTCAAGGATTTACCTATAAATCATTTAAATATCTCATTCATGGGAGATATAGAGAGAATTCTGCTTAATGAAATCAGACATATTTTTGATTTAACAAAATTAACCATGTTTCAACTACACATATGGGTTGAGGAAAGATATCCAGGAACCTTTGAGGATCACATGATAGAAATATTTTCAAATTTGACAAACGTTCACAGTGTTTCTATAATATCACCCAGAATCTCATTTGAGAATGTTATATATACATTAGCACCCAATACTTTGAAATCGTTGTATTTAAAAGCTTTTGACCGTATAGGCTATTTGTTTGATATGGAATGTATTTTAAGAGAACAATGCAAGTCAATACAACGGCTATATTTGGGCTATAGTAAAGAGTACGATAAAAATCACAAGAATTATGGTATCGAAGAATTTGACCATATTTTCAAACCAAAAGTAGATCAAGACACTGAGATACTTGTGTTCAATAAGATCCGTGTAATTCAAGATTTATTACTGAATGATTCCAGGTTTCAACATTTGAATCAAGTGATGTTGGAAGAACATTGTTTTTTCATAAAAAGACTTGCTAAAGATATTATTTGCATTACTCCGAGTTATTTCTGCAACAAAATGAGATGATCCATTGTATGTACTCTTTGATTTATAATATGATTCACCATTTATAGTAGCCATTTAAGTTGACATTGAACTTTCGTTTGGATATATCTCTCAGGCTTGCGGAGGTTATCTCAAGTCTTATATACGAAAACAATGGTATTAAAACATATATAAAAAAATAATCAAAGAAATTTGAGAAGCAAGATATGTTGTTATAGGTGTTATGGTACATCAGAATTTTTAGTTTAATTGGCACATTTCTCAAACCATGTTCTTGGAAAAAGTAAACAATTTAATACCATGTAAGCAATTATTTGCCATCCTGACTGGGTTTTGGTTTCAAATGAGGCTATTCACTGTAACTTTTGCTTTTAACTTAGCATTCTTCTTCCTGGATTGTTGAATGTTTCTATGTAGTACTTCTTCAAGTTTATTAATTTCCTTTTCTCTTTCTTCAAAATCAATTTAATCTTTAAGATTCTCCTTTCTACGTTTTAAGTACTACTTTTGATCTTGGATCAGTTACCCAGTATGAGACTTTGATGACATCAAATCTTGAAATTTCATTTTATCTGCGAGTCCACTTAAATCCTTACCAGTTATCCAACATTTAACGATGTTGTGTTGAAGGAACTAATAGAACTTGCAACCACTGAAATTGAAATTATTTTTTTGTTATGGAAGTAGACTATAAACATATTGAATTAGCTAAATAAAATATATAGGGATTAATTGATATAGCAGAATAATAATGTGGTATTATTCTTTTTCATCTTCTTTACCCTATTCTCGTTGGACAACAACTTCTTCTATCGCTTCAATTATTTCTTTGAAAGATTCTTCAATTAGTGGAATTTCAACAGTATCATTACCATATTTTTGGATCAATCCAAAGATTGCCAAATCAAGGACGCCCTTTAAGATCTCCAAGAATTTTCCCGAGTGATAAACAAGCAATTGTATTGGCTCCCTTTTTGGAGTTTGATTTCATTTATTTCACTTTCAAGCTGGACTAATTCCTGTTTATTGTTTTGAACTTGGGCCTCATGCTCAGAGTTGATTTCTTCTAAATTTTGTTTATCTTTTTGATCCCTCTCTTCAAGTTTTACAGGTCCAATAGTAAGTTTTCTTGTTGTATTTAAGCATTGATTTATTCTGGTAATCAAAATTTCATGTTTTTTATTTTCCTCTTCATCAAGTTGTAAACTTTGTACGTCATCAACGAGTTGTTTAATTTTCTCTTCAAGTGAAGTGGTATCTCTATGGAATTGATTGTATTGCATATTTGTTGGAAGTTGTGTTGAAAGAAGAAGTGTTGTGAAACTTGCAACCGCTGAGATAACTATTTTTTTTAGTATAAACAAGGAACTAGAAGCATGATTTTGGGCCAAAGAAATGTTATATTGAAGATAAGGTAGAACAATCAATTTGTATCCAAATAATAGATAATGATAGAGCAAACTATATAAACCATGAGTCATACAATAATTGTTTCTAATCATACATTGCAGGAGTGTAATAAACTTAAGATTGTGAGTGTGAATATCTTTACTTGAGCAAATTGTTTTACAAAGAGATTGTTCCAAGATAAGTGTGTGATTTTCATCTTCCATTAAGGGTCGTTTAAATAAGTGTGGCATTGGTTGAATATAGTCCAACTCATCTTAAACGAAATTAAACAAATCTTATCAGAAGCTGAAAGAATGGTAGGGATTTTCAATCAATATTGCTCTGTGTGTTGAAGCGTAAGAGTGACATACAATTTCTTTATACTTATTGGGAAACTAAAAGAAACTTCAAGAACCCTCCCTAACTCAACATATATATTGGATTTACCTCTAGCTTTAATTGAATGAAATACTTTTTTTTTTTGCAACAATTCTCTCACCCAATTTCGTACTTCTCGTTTAGAAAAAAAAAGCTTTAAAAATCTCCAACGTACCACAACCAAGCAATGGACTTTGAAACAGCAATCTTGATCTACATTCTTATTCCAATTCTCATACTCCACTTGATAATCCATCTGGATTGGTTTAAGGATGTACCTGATTTATATCTTCAAGAACAATCAGAAATTGATACTACTAGGTTACTCAATCAATCACCAATATATCGTTCAAACAAATTAGACATGAATGGGCGACTTCGTGTGGGATTGGGGATCCGATATGATCTGTATAAAATTAGAGCAGGAAATTTAAGTGATGTTTGGGAAGTTAAAAGTGGCAGGTTTAAAGATGAAGTTATTATTAATGATGTTGCTGTTAAATGGGCTGAGATTAATTATATTGTTGATAAAATTGGTCAACACGTTCAAGGAAAAGTAATCAGGGTGCCATTAAGTAGTAGGATTGATTTTAAATGGTTGATTGTGATGATTGCAGGATTTATTAATCAAAGTACTGTGGAATTTTATGATGTAGGTGAAGGGGATGGAATTAATATTGATGAAATTGATATTAGTAAAGAATCAGGAGAAATGTATGAATTCAAGAATGAATATCTGCTGGAAAAGGACAAAGGAATTGCTTTGAGGATAATCAGACATAATCAAGGTGCAATTGCTAAAACCAATATTGAATTCACCCAATTGAATTTAGTTTGTGCTGCAGCATCAACTATTAAACATTTACCAATGAAAGAAGAAATTAATGACAAGGATACTATGGTGATTGTTCCAAGTAGAAAAATGTCTAATGAAGAATTACTTAATATAATTACAAAAATCTTGACTTGTTTAATTACTCATGCAAAGTTAATTATATCTAAAGATTTTGAAAAATATAATCCAACAGTGTTGTCAATTCATGAAGATAATTTGCCAATCCCAAATCCAACATATCTCAGTTATATTAACAAGTTGTTGATACCTCGAGGGAAATTAATACCTGGACAAATTCGAATAATCTATATCAACAACAAAATAACAAATTGTAAATATCCAGGAAAGCAACTAAATCAATTAAGAGGGGTATATAATTCTCGAATCATTCGAGAACTGGGATATTACAATGTTGTTGGTCCTGTTATACTCAATGATTTCTATGATTATCGACAATTTAATCAATTATCATATGGATGTATTTCACAATCACTTGAAATGAAAATTGTCAACCTTGTAGATAATCAAGGATTACTAAATATTAGAGGATATGTAATTGGTAAAACAACAAACGTGATGAAGGATAATCTGGCAAGTGCTTATCGCGATAATGAAGGGTTTATGCCAGTTAATGTTCGTGGTAAATGGGGTAAAGATGGATGTTTATATATTATCTAATTATCTATTAAGCTACACGTTGTTTTTTTAATGTACAAGAATCGTCTATTCTTGATCTTTTTAATAATTTTGGAGGTTCATCTTTAACAACAAAGATTTTCTTGTTTGTTTGATTAATGAAATATTGTGAAAATTTAATTTCAAGAATTGTCAAGTTTTCATGGTTAAATTCAGTAAAGAATTGTTGCCATTTAGATAATTTTGTTTCAATAGATTCTTGGTTAGTTTCCCACATAACATTTGAGTTGGTCAGGTCAATCAAATGTACTTTAATAAAATCATATCCAAAAATCATAAGTAAATTACACCAATTTTCATATTTAATTGAATTTAAACATAATTCATATTTCAACATTGTTAAACATTTAAATTCAATTTCTTTAATAATCTTGGTATTGGCGTTTTCTTCCAATCCACAAATCTTAAGCCAAGATTTAAATGAATAGTTATAATCTTGATTGAATTTAGAAGAAACGATAATTAATCCAAGAAAAAGTTTCTTTGGATCAGAAATAGTGATTTCTTGTTTCAGTTGGATTAATTTAATTAAATAATAACATGTAAGTTGTAATGTTTGAATAGAAGTTTTTGAACGTTTGAGAATTTCAATAATAAAAATAGAAAGATTCGTATCGTTAATTTTTGAACCATATAAAATCTTGATCAAATTAATACTGCAATTAACTAAAATTGAATTAAATTGAGATTTAGTTAAATGGGAGGAGTAATAATTTGAATTAATTGGTGAAAATGGTGTGGGTGGAGGAGTACTAGGAGTACTAGGAGTACTAGGAGTTGTAAGTTGTTTAGTAGTTGGGGTAGTATTAGGTGGAGTCAATAATGAAGTAGTGCTGTTGTTTCTGATGACAGCCTCGGGTTTGACTACCTTTGTCTTTGGAGAAATTGGAGTGTCCATGTTTGGGTGCGAAATTCAATATGTAGCAGAACGTAATAATAAAAAACAATGTAAAAACCTGAATTCGTCAAGTTTAGTAGGATGGTTGCATTGTGAAACTGGGAAAACTGGAAAAAACTGGAAAAACTTGAAAAACTAGGAAAATGCAAAAAGAAATAGTAAATTAAATGTCAAGAATTGTAACCTGTATAACCCTCACTGAGAATATACTTATTGAAATAAAAGAAAACCGAAAGCCAACAAAAAAAAACCAGGTAAAAATTGTTAAATAAAAATCGTTAAATGTATCGTTAAGTCGTGTGTAAAGTGTAAGCAATGAGTTGTTATTTGTTTGTCAAAGAAAATGTTCACACAACACTAAAGAGAAAGAACAACCTGTTGGTAAACTTCGAGGAATTTATGTGGCATTTATACTATCAACTACTACATTGTTGGGAATGCTTATCAATAATTAGTCATTCCTGTATACAAGTACAGAATTGCATCATCATCACCAGGATTAAAAATTTCTTTTTTTTTTCCCTTTCTCGTATGAGTCAAAAAGTGGTGGTGGTGGTGGTGCGGAATTTCGCCACCTCCACATTTTTGTAAGGCAATTCTAACCAATGTTAAAACATTCGGCACGAGTCACGTGAACCTGGAATTTCTTTTTTGTTCCGATTTGGCGTGACAAGATTAAATTACTCATACATAAAAAACAAGGATTACTCACCGATTGCCACCGACCAAACAGGCCCGATGCCGCTCCGGCGGGGGTCTACAAAAAAAAGTGATTTCACGTGTTTTTTTTTTGTTTATTTGATTATTTACTTTATTCTCGGGTAATGATTCTAAATTGGGAATCAATAATATCTCTAATTTCTTTAAAACTGGCAATAATACATTCATTGTCATCATTACTAACCAACAACAACTTCTCATCAATTCCACAATCTAATTTATTTAAATTTATAAGGATTTTACTTAAATCAACAATTCTTTTTCCTCGTTCATCAAAACAATTAAATATTGAATCATGGAAAAGTTTAATAATTTTCACTTCTGGTGTAGAATTATTTGATATTATATAGTTGAGTTTTGTCATTAATCGGAATAATCGGGCATTCTCTAATTCACTAGTTAATTGAGCTTCCATAAAATCATTTGAATTTTGTAATTTGTTAATTACCGAAAATGCTTGGGAAGTTAATTTAGTTTGGAAATTCACAATATCAAATGTTGAATCAGCATGGATTAATTCTTGAATTATATCAATTAATTCTTGAGTTATTTTTGATTTTAAATTGGTGAAAACGTTCCCAGTTCTTTGATTAAGAGGAAGTGTAAGTGTACTCAATTCAAGTAATAATTTACCTATATTATGCATATCTTCTAACTTGTCATTGGCTTCATCATCTCCTAATAAATCCAGAATCAGACCATTTGAAAGTCGAATTCGATCTTTACTAGTTACAATAATTTTATTCATATTGATTGTCCCCTTCCCAGTTAATCCCTTTTCATGTAAACACTTCACAGCATTGACCAATTGTATTAAATAATTCCAAAGTAATTCATCAGTAATTAATTCCTTCTTACAATGATCCGACAAGGTAATTGAATTAGGAAAATAATCAAACACAACAACTAAACAACTCTTGCCAAAACTTAAACTAGAAAATGAATCATAACACCTAACAATATTAGCACAATCTACACTTTTCCATTTCTTAAATTTAGTAAAATTTATTTGTTCTGGTTCAACATTATCAATTCTTCTCATAGCATAAGTATTTCCATCAAATGATGAAAATACTTTATATAAACAACTACTAGTTTCTTGGTAATTCCGATCAATAGGTACTAAAGAATGATATTGATTTATTGAAGGAGGTAATGATGAATGAATCATGGTTTGTAAACTAGCTTCATTTTTACGATGTAATGTTTCTCGAAGATCATTTGGAATGAATAATAAATGAGGATTCAGTTCATGGGGGGCCAATGGAAGGGTCAATCTTGGAGGTGGTTGAGGTGCATATAAATGATATTGCAAAGGATAAGTTGTTGTTGCTGCTGGATGATGGAAGTAATCATTGAGGTATGGATTGGGAGTGGAGGATTGAGGTGGTGGTACAACTTGGGGAGTACCAGTTCCTCCTCCTCCTCCTCCTCCCCCACTTGGTTGAGTTGGGGGCATGGGCATGGGGGCCATTGGAGGAGCAGTTTGTACTGAAGGTGAAGTTCCTTGCAGTGATGTAGCTGGAGGTGGTGGTGGAGGTGCTGGAGTAAATGAAGGAGTTGAAGCATTGAATTTATAACCACTTGATCCTCCATCAGGGATAAACACAGGAATTTCTTTAACTTTTGGTGATCCAAACTTTGTATTATTATTAATCAAATTACTTGGTTGAAATGAAGGAGTGTTAAAATCATATTTCCGTTTGGAATCTCCAGAATGGGTTGATTGGGTAGATCCAGCTGACGAAGGTATACCATCATATGATTGAAGATTTAATTGTTGAACTAAAGGCGTGATATTTGTTTGTTGTTGTTGTTGTTGTTGTGGAGGTGCATTTTGTTGGTTCGGCCTTCTATGACTAAACGCACATCCTTTATTTTCAAATTTACAATACCCATATATTGTAATGTTCTTACAAAGGGTATCCTTTGCATTATCTAGATTGATGTTCATTACAAGAGAGGGGAACAGTCGTAGTATTGTTGATGTAACTGATGACACTGTTTTTATTTCACCTTTTTTTTCGGACATTCAAAAAAATTGTGTGTAGGGGGGGAACATACAAAAATAGGATTGGACCATAAAACTTTTGTATGAAAGATGTGGAAGCAATAAGTGGGGCAGTCAGTGGGAGGTAATTGGATACAAGTTATATGGTGATTGGTTGTTGCTTTTTTTTGTATAAATTTGTAAATTTCCTACAAAAATATCAAACTTATGCAAGATTACTATTAACATAATAAACAAACAGGCATAATATATTGATGTTCCATGTTTATAAAATTTGCAATGTATAAGGACTCAATGCAAACAGTCATGTAGTTAGAAATTACGACTCAATGCATCAAGACCAATAGTTAAAAATTGAAATATGGACAAGAAACTCACAATGGACTGATACTGTTATAATAGATGATGTCAGTTTATACCCAATCAACATCCAACTACACCCCCTCTAAGTCCAATCTCTTGCGGAATACTTCAACCACCTTCAAGGCTACATCACAATCAATGACAACCTGATCCTCTACTCAAATCTATTAACACCACCCAACAAATCACAAAACTACAACAAATCCCAACAGTTTACAACTTTGTTCCATAGCCACCTTGCATAACATGCCGATTTCTTGGTATGTCCAATATTGGCTGCGAAAAAAAGCCATACCGACAAAATTTTTGTTATGAATGACCCAACCTATAAAGCATCACCATCACCCCATATCAATTTTCACTTGTTGAACCATCCTCTTTTTCAATTTCCAAAAATGAGACTATACTTGCTATTCCTACTATTAAACTTCACCCTTGCTGAAGAATATTTGGTCTCACTTAAACAAACTGAATCAATCCAATCGTTCAAAATCTATGATTCCGAACAATACCATAATGAACTGCAAATATCTCATCATATACGTAACTCCTACTCTGTAGGAAACTTTACTGCCTTCTCGGGGAACTTTACGGAAACTATGCTTGAACGATTAAAACGATGTCCTATGGTTGCTGAAATCACCCCAGATGTCATGGTACAAATGTTTGACATTGATGAACAAATTGAAGCACCAAGGCATTTAGCCCGAATTAGTCGTAAACGAAGATTACGTCCTGGTAGAACATACCCGTACGTATTTGATGATGATTATCTTGGTCTAGATGTAAATGCTTATGTCATTGATCTGGGAGTTAAAATCAATCATCCTGAATTTCAAGGAAGAGCTCATTTTGGATTAGACTTAACCAAAGAAGGTTCAGGTGATGTTAATGGCCATGGTACTCATGTTGCTGGGTTGATTGGCAGTTATACATTTGGTGTAGCGAAAAATGTAAACATTATTGAAGTTAAAGCGTTAAATGTTCGTGGAGCTGGTAGTTTAAGTAATATTTTACAAGCGATTGAATTTGCTGTGAATCATCGTAAATCCAGTGGTAAACCTGGGGTGGCAAATTTATCCCTTGGTGCTTATAAAAATGCCGTGTTAAATAACATGATTGAAGAAGCGGTTAAAACCGGGTTAGTTGTAGTAGTCGCTGCTGGGAATAGTAATAGTAATGCATGTTTAACTTCCCCTGCCAGTTCGAGATATGCCATTACTGTTGGAGCAATTGATGATTTTAATGATTCAATAACTCATTTTTCCAATTGGGGTGAATGTGTTGATGTATTTGCTAGTGGACAATTTGTCCAAAGTGTAAATGCTCATGATTTACACAAGTCACAAATTTTGTCAGGAACTTCTATGGCAGCACCTATTGTTTCGGGTTTAGTGGCGAATTTATTAAGTGAAGGTGTTTCCCCTTTAGAAGTTAAAAAGAATATAATTAGAATGTCAACAAAGAATAGAATTCCTAAATCTTCCATGTTTTTAAGAAAGAGAACTCCAAATAGAATTGCTTATAATGGAATAAGAAAGAGAATTTTACGTGGGGATTCAAGTGAAGAGGAGAGTATGTAATATATAGTCAATGAATAATACTTCTACAATTGTGGTAATTCAATTATACTCTGATAAATAATACTACTTGAAAAAAAAATTAGAGAAAAGCCAATACAATCAATGGAATTAATGAAATATCCAAGAATTGTCCACCATTTGCAGTACTTTTGGTTTCTGTAGAATTAGATCTGGTCAATGTGCCAAGGTCATCTGAAGAACTAATAGTCTGTTCCTTCTCTGATCTTTCCGTGCTAGATATGTCTTGTTCAGTCTTGCTTCCATCCATAGTAGGTTTGGCCGTGGAATATTCCGATGACTCCTCCTTATCATCACTCAAATCTGATTCCTGGGAATGACCAGTGGTGGTATGCTCATTTTTCTCAATTGTAACACAACCATACCAAGGATAACCATCAGGAAAAGTTGTAGATAGCAAATATTCTCCTGGTTCAGTGAGTGTCGCACTAATGGCACTAATTGAAGACAAATCAAAAGTATAGTTAGTAAAACAACGAATACTCTTTATATATGAAGGGTCAATTCTATCACGACTATCGTCAATACAGTTGTTGTGGCAATCACTAAATTTCTCAAAGAATTTATCACCAATATCACATGCACACTCGTACCGAGAAACTTGATAAGTATTAGTTAGACATGGGTATTCCAGTTTGAATTCTTCAGTTAACTCTTCCGAACATTTTTCCATACAAAAGCTTTCTTCTCTCAGTGAGTGAAATGCACGACATTCGTCTTTAATTGCCAATGTTATTGCAATAAATGTCAAAAGGATAGTAAGGAATTTCATTAATAGTAATTTGTAGAAAGTGACAAAATATGAATTACGATTTTGAATTCTTTTTGGGGGGATTCAATGTAAATCGATTAAATTCAGCTTTTCATGTTTTGTTTTCAAATGTAGTTTTTTTATTTTTGCTACGGCACCCAGTGATATTTTCTTGGCAAGATCACAAATGAGTTTTGTTTTGCTCTAGTAGATTGAGTAACAATTCTCTATGATACACATTGTAAACAAGGTATATTTTTTATTACTACTTTAAGGTATTACATATTAAATCTAATTGATTTGCATGTTGGGTCAAAAAACAGAAAAGAAGATGGAGATAATGAAGAAAGTCGGCTAGCAGTTACAACAGAATTTCTAATCTCTTGTATGGTATATGTTGTCGTTCACTGGACTAGGCAATCAATTAAAACAAGGCAAATAACAATAATGAAACAAATGAGACACCTAATACTTTAGCATTATTTTTGGCTTTTGTTTCAGAAGAATCAGACTCATCTTTAACGTCTGTTTCCCTGGAAGAACTGGTGGTAGTTGTCATATGGGTGCTACGACTTGAGCCTGATCCTGTAGTGTGGCTGGTGGTGGTAACTTCACCACTACTAGAAACAGCTTCACCTTGAATAGTATAACATCTATACCAAGAAAGACCATTATCATAAGTTCCAGATAATAAATAACTCCCTGGTTCAGTGACAGTTGCTCTAAGAGCAGTGACAGAAGAAGTGTATCCCAAAGGTCCACTCAAACCGTCGCAATACACACTTTTTAATACACTTGGGGTAAACTTAGAATACAATTTACCACCAGAACATTCATTTCTGCAATCACTAATCTTTTCAAAATAGTCATCAGCAAGACCACAGTGACACTTCATATCTTCTTGGTAAGGAAGTCGTTCGCCAAGACAAGGATAGTCCAGTTGGAATGTCTTTTCTATATCATTTTCACATGATTTAAAACAATCTTGTATTTTGTCATACTCGGAACACTCATTTTTGATTGCCAATGCCGAGACAGTGAATGTCAAGAAAACAGTAAGGAGTTTCATAATTGTTTTGATGAGATATAGTACTAAAAAACCAAGGGATTTTTCTTGGATGTTTATATCCTAGTCATATAAACGTGTACCACAAACTATTTTACCTCTTTGACTTTTGTGTTCGTATTTTTAACAACCATTCTTACCGAGAGATTTACGAGACATATTTTTTGCCCATAAGCACTCACAACCAGTCGGCTTAGTTTCAAGAATAACATCAGTGATATCAAATCAATCTCATACCCATTGGATCTTCCAATTACACGGGTAGTCAATATGTTTACATCAATTCGCTGAAGTGCTTGATATTAAGTTTGATTGTTCTGCATGTTGGGTAAAAACAGAAAAGGAGGCGGAACTAGTGGAGAAACCCAGCAGGCTTCCTAACCACGTGTATCATTTAAGTAATATGTTTTTGATAAAGACTAGATACTCTAAATAATCCAGAAACTAAAGAAAAGCAAGCACCATTAACGAAATCAACGAAACACCTAATACTTTAGCACCATTTGCAGTAGTTTTTGTTTCGGAAGAAGTTGTCTTTTTATCATCATCACCCAGATCTGATTCCTTGGAAGACTTTGTAGAGGTAATTGAACCGCTTGAAGAAAGTTTACTCGAGTCTGGCTTGGTGGAATTATTACCAGTAGCGACGGCAGCACCAGAAGAGACGGTAGCACCAGAAGAGACGGTAGCACCAGAAGAGATGGCAGCACCAGAAGAAAGATCATCAGCTTCAAGGGTAACACAACCATACCAAGTTGTACCATTAGGGAAAACTCCGGACATCAAATATTCCCCTGCTTCAGTAGCATTGGCACTAATGGTACTTGCAGAAGCTTCTTGATCCAGTTTATTATCATAATAACTAGACATCTCTTTAAATCCACAATAATGATCCTTTATATCATCAGCGCTAAATTTTTTACCATCCTTAACACATTTGTTGCGGCAATCACTCTCTTCCTTATGGAATTCCTCACCAATATTACACATACAATCGTACCAGTTATTGATATAGATATACTCCTCTGATAAACAAGGGTAATCAAGCTTGTGTTTTGCAATCAAATCATCAGTGCATTTCTTAAAACATTTCTTTTGTTCAATGTCTGAATGATATGGACCACACTCGTCTTTAATTGCCAATGCTAATGCAATAAATGAGATAAATATACCAAAGAATTTCATATTTTCGATAATATGAAATTTCAAATTATGAAAGCATTGGCTTGTTATGGATATTTATATTGTGAATTAAAGTTTATTTTTGGGCATTCTTGTTTTGTGTTCAAATGTTGGAAGAAATTATAGACAACACTGTGCGGGGATCTATGACAAGCTTGAAGTGTCGATGCAAGTAAATAGTTTTCTCTCCACATTTGTCTAGGTTGGAGATTATGGTTAATAGATATTACATGCGGAACCAGTCTTTTTATTTACCAAGAGATTTACAGAATCTCTATGGGTTTAGGAATATGACTATAAACAACGAGTACATAGAATAAAGTATTCAATTGGAAGCTTATTTTTCGTGTAACTATATAAACAATGCGGAGGCACGGCGTATTAATTTACTTTGCCTTGCCGAATTCGGAGTTTACGACTTTGATGAAAAAAAAAGATTCAGCTTTACTTGTTTGCAATATAAATTACTACTTAAAGTAAGACAATAGCAAGTAATGTAATCAATGAAACATCCAAGGTATGTGCATTGTTTCCAGTAATTTTTACAACTGTATCAGTCGTGGAATATTCACTTGATCCTTCGATTGTATGACAATTATACCAAGTTGCACCGTCGAAATAAGTTCCAGAGATTAAATATTCCCCCGGTTTAGTTACGTTTGCTTCTAATGAACTAATAGCTTCGTTCAAGCCATCATCATCTTGGCACTTATGATATTCTCCACATACATACACATCAACGGTATATCCTGGTTTTAACTTTTCATTTTTTGTGATCAAGAGTAGTTATTACTCATCTTTTACGATTTTTCCAAAATTTTCTGGGCTTGTTAGACATGGATATTCCAGGGAATTTTTCTGTATTAGAAATGAGCTATTGAATAACAATGTGATCATTGTTTTATCAACCAATGATTATAAATAGCTTTTAATCTAAGGTCAATTGTGTCGTTTAATTATGTAAACAAAGTAGGGTGTAGAAAATATCTGCATCTGGGGGAAAGCGGGAAATTGGAGGGAAAGCTTATCTGAAGAAATAACGTTTTCAACCAACTGACTCCTGGAATAGAATGAATGGTTTTCCCATTGGGAATCTTGCTCTTGCAACGAAATCTTTTCCTTCCAGCTGATATCACTGTTATATAGGAGATTATTTAGTCTCCGGCGCTACCACCTCGTTACAATCTGAAAAAAACCCCATCACCACCAAAAATCTTGACCCTGCGAATATACTTCTATCTTTAGAACAACCAATACATAGAACGCGCCACACACACATACCATGGGACAAGGACCTTCTTCAGGAATACTCACAGGTCTAATGGCCGATACCAATTTCAATCCTGAAGAAATTGATCGATTACGTAAACGATTTATGAAATTAGACCAAGATAAACTGGGAGAAATTGATAAACAAGAATTTTTAAGTATACCTGGAGTATCATCAAATCCATTGTCTTCAAGATTAATGGATGTATTTGATATTGATGGTGATGGGAAAATTGATTTTCAAGAATTTATCACGGGATTATCTGCATTTAGTGGGAAATCTAGTGCTGAAGAGAAATTACGATTTGCATTTAAAATTTATGATATTGATAAAGATGGGTTTATTGGTAATGGTGAGTTGTTTATTGTAATGAAAATGATGGTTGGGAATAATTTAAAGGATGAAGAATTACAACAAATTGTTGATAAGACAATGATGGAATCAGATTTGGATGGTGATGGGAAATTAAATTTTGAAGAATTTAAACATTCTGTTGATTCAAATTCAATTGCTAATAAATTGACATTGAATATGTTCTAATATACAGGTAGTGTGTAGTAATATATAAAGTGTGAGTAATTGAAGCAAATCTCTGAAAAATTCTCTGAGTCATCGCAAGAAACACAATGATCCACCTTGATAGTAAACTTGTACTGTTGTTGGAATGGATTAAAAATACTCAAGATGAGAAATTGAAACCAAGTTCACATTCATATATATCACCCAAGATTGAAGTTAGAGATGTTCAAGGTTCAGGGAGAGGTATTTACACAAACAACTCTATCAACAAATCAGAATTACTCTTGCGTATACCTCCGTCATTCTTATTAAACACTACAACTGTGTTACTGCATATTTCCAAATTCAACAATGTTAATTTATCTACATCAAATATTTATACTCCATTTGAAACAGTACATGATAAATATACTAAGATTTATGAATGTTTAACTAAAAGTGAATTAATTGAATTATCATCATTTCAATTATTAGGATTATATCTAACAATTGAACGATTGCGTAAAGATTCTTCATTTTGGAAACCATTTATAGATATGTTACCAAGTATGGATGATTTTCAATTGATGCCTTTAGTATGGCAAGTGGGGAATCACCAAGATTTACTTGATTTACTTCCAAAATCTACTAGGAAAATGAGTGAGAAGGTGTATACTAGGTTTATATCTGATTACAATGTTATCACTACTCTCTTACAAAAAACCGAGTTTGAACTTGCAATCAATGACTTCCTTCTTAGCTGGATTTGTATAAATTCTCGTTGTCTTTATATGAATTTACCAAATTCTAAAAATACCAGTGATAATTTCACTATGGCACCATATGTTGATTTCTTGAATCATTCTCCCAATGATCATTGTACTCTAAAAATCGATGGCAAGGGATTTCAAGTGATTACTACATGTGAATACACTATAAATGAACAAATTTACCTAAGTTATGGTCCTCATAGTAATGATTTTTTATTATGTGAATATGGTTTTACCATTTGTGACAACAAATGGAATGATTTAGATATTAGTGAATACCTCATACCACTTTTTAGTAAATCCCAATTGGAATTCTTGAAATTACATGATTATTATGGAAATTACACTGTAAATAAATTTGAAATTTCATTTAGAACTGAAGTCGCTTTGGCAGTGCTACAAGAAGTACATCCTTCAGAATCGAGAAAACTACTTGGGTTAATTAATGGTATTATTGATGGAAGTATATACAAGAACAAGTCAGATTCACTATTAAAGTCTATATTAAACAAAGTTATTCACGAATCAGAACAATATCAACATCTTGAGTATTCAAATGATTCAGATATAGTCACACGCGATTGCAAGAAATGTATAGGTGGATTATATAACGATAGATTAACCATTGCCAAAAACATTCTTACTATTTAAAATTTACATCAGTAATACTGTCCGTATTTGCTTGATTAATTCCTTCATTTATACTAGATTTCAAATTAATCAACGATTGAAGCATTAAATTTGTTGATATTGGTATGGAATGTTTCTTTCCTAAATATCGAATATATCCATTTATAGATTCAATTTCTGTAGTTTTAAGCATACGAATATCTTGTCTCATTGATGAACTATTTTTACTAGTAGCTTTAACCAACGACAACACATGAGTTAACAATCTTTCTCGATTTAAATATACAGAAGATTCTGGAATATCATTGAGTATAGGATATTCCAAATACAATACATTGACTGCTTCATTTATAATTCTAGTAAACAAAAATTCAAGTTGTTGACCTCCATATAATAACTCTCCATTAAAACAATCAAATAAAGCAGACAAGGGATTTATACAACAATTTACAATTAATTTCTCACATTGAATAATCAAGAATTGATTATAATCAACAAGATCAGCATTTAAAGAAGGAGTATCCAATATCATTTGAATAAACTCAGGAATCTCTCCTGGTTGTTCACTTGGATACTTCGCAATAGTAAGTTTCCCTGGAGATGCATGATTTACAATGCCATTTTCATCAATATATGCTCCATGTGTTGCTACAGCTTCATATATATGAGGACAATCCTTATACCAAAATGTATCCTTTAAAAATTTTGGCATCCCCATTCCATTTTGAACAATCAAGATATTTGAACTGGGGCTAATATACTCTATAAAAGGTTCTAAAGCCATTTTTGTAGCATAGGCCTTTGTGGATATAATTAAATTATCAATATGTTTACTCTTGCCATATTTGGAAATACTCTCGAGAAATTCAACTGGTTTTAAAGCTGGAGAAGTTACAGTATTGGATATCCAATTGGGGCCAACTTTTCGAGTCAAGGTGATGGGTTTGGGATTAGTGCTAGTTTTCCCAGGTTGTAAGAAAATTGTTGGTTTAAAAGTTTCTGGAAATTGTTGGAGCAAGTCGTGAGTAAGTAATGACCCCATAGCTCCTGCTCCTAATATATGAACTTTAGACATGGCTCGAGATGTCATAGTAAATGCTTTCAAGTTGTGAAAAAAAATTCAGACGTTTAAATCAGACAGAGAAAAAAAAATATGGAGATTATACACCACAAAACACAGTCAAATGTTAATTGTTGGCTTAACAGGTGGGATAGCCTGTGGGAAATCCACTGTATCGTCACAACTTCAATCCAAACAAAAGTTAGTTGTTATTGATGCTGATTTAATTGCTCGCCAAGTGGTAGAACCTGACGAACCAGCATACAATAAAATTATCACTTCATTTAATGACGTACCTAATTTAATTAAGGAAGATCGAAGTTTAAATCGTGCTGCATTAGGTCAAGCTGTGTTTGGTAACCCTGAGAAACTCGCCATATTGAATTCAATCGTTCATCCTGCTGTTAAATATGAAATTGCTTGGCAAATCTTGAAAGCATATATCAAATGCAAATCTATGGTCATTTTAGATGTTCCTCTATTATATGAAAGTAAATTACATTTACTTTGTGGATTAGTTGTCAATGTAACATGTGATGAATCAATACAAATTGAAAGATTAAGGAAAAGAAACCCAGAATTGTCAAGTGAAGATATTCACAAACGAATCAACAGTCAAATGTCAAATGATGAACGGAATTATCGTAGTGATGTTGTATTAGAAAATAACAAAAGTTTAGCAATATTACTTTCAAGTATTGATTCATTGGTTGAGGAAATTCGTCCAAACCCCTTGTGGACTTTAATTGACTTGTTCCCACCTATTGGTATCTTGTCGGCATTGTTTACATTTACTCTTAGAAGAATAACTGAACGATACAAGGGAACAAAACCAAAATCTAATTAAGTATTTATTTCTATATATATACATATATACATATATAGCTCATTGCTTACGCACCCCACTTACAATATCATCTACTCTTAACAACAAACAAGCACTTTCAATTGCTGTCTTTATCGATTGTTGTTTTATAACTTCAGGTTCCCAAATTCCATATTCATTCATATCAACAATTTTACCTAAATCACCATCAATACCAAAAGTATAATTTCCTTGAGCATGTTTAGCCCTTAATTGAGATAATACTTTGATTGGATTACCCCCACAATTTTGAATTAAAGTTCTGGGAATAACTTCAAATGCATCAGCAACTGCTTGATATGGTAATTGTCCCACCCCTTCAATAGTCTTTGCCTTTTCTGATAATTTAACACTGACAGCCATTTCAGTAGCACCACCTCCTGGAGATAATGAAGGTTCAAACATAACATTTCTAGTAACAGCCATAGCATCATGTAAATTACGTTCGATCTCGTTAAGAATATCCTTGGATGCTCCTCTTAACATGATAGTACACGCTTGAGGTTGGTTACATTTAACAAGATAGGTGAAATATTCATCCCCGATTAATTCAATCTTGAATTCTCCACATTTAGTACCAACATCTGATTCTTTTAAATCTTCAACTCGATTAACAATGGTGGCACCAGTTGCACGAGCAATTCTATTATTATCCGATTTTTTAACTCTACGTAATGCTGAAACTCCACCTTTTAATAAATAATGTTGAGCCAAGTCAGAAACACCCTTTTCAGTAATGACTAAGTCAGGTTTAAATTCTAAAATAGTTTCACATAACAATTTAACTTGTTCTTCTTCAATTTCAAGAATTCTATTCCAATCTTCTTCCTTGGTAATTTCAATATTTGTTTGTGATTCTCCTTTTTTATACTCTAAAGGACAATCTAATAATATAATTCTAGGATTATCAATTTGTCTCTTCATTTTAGGATGGACAACGTCTTTATTAAGTAAAATCCCATCAAGAACTTCGGAATCAGTTACTTCACCACCAGGAATCTTTTCAATACGAACATATCTCTTGACATCAATTTCTTTGTAATCACCATCTTCGATCATAACTGTTCTTACAGCTTTCAAAGATAACTCACACATCTTTCTTGACCATTTAGAAACATATTTCGTACCAATACTAGCACCAATCAACTTAATCATCGCTTCGTCATTGTTAATATCAACTTTAACACTAACATCATGAATAATAGCCAAAGCATCTTTCAATGCTTGTTTTAACAGCTGGATAATAATTACAGGATGGATATTCTTTTCAATATAGGGGAAACTTTGTGCTAAAATTTCTCCTGCTAATATAATAACAGTAGTTGTTCCATCACCAACTTCTTCATCTTGAGTTCGACTTAATTCAATCATAGATTTAGCAGCGGGATGGGACACATCAATCTCACGTAAGATGGCATGTCCGTCATTGGTTAAAACAATACCACCCATAGGATCAAGTAACATCTTAAGCATAGCTTTAGGACCAAGACAAGTACGGATAATGTCAGCCACGGCTTTAGCTGCAGTGATATTAGCAATTTGGGCCTGACGTCCAGTTTGACGTTGTGTCGAAGTGTTCATATACACTACAGGAGCTTGCATTGTTAATAATACAAATTGATAGTTACTGTAGTAGTTACTTGTTTGTTGGTGAAATGGCAAATTTTTGTTTCTTTGATTTTTCACATTTTTTTTTTGTTGACACGCGATAACCTGTAAACTCTGTTTACATGTTAGTGTAAACTGTAAGTAGATGTTTACTTGTTAAGTTTTTCTAAAATTGACCACCAAATCAGTTTAAACCAACACCCACAAGTTAATTATGGAAATAGATGATTATATAAATTCAAATTTCACTACAGTTGAAGATTTGTCAGGTCTCAATGAGAAACTTAACTATTTACACAATCTCAACACTAAAATTACCCAACTTGCTCAAAATAAAGCAATTAATGATCAACCATTAGTATTGTTTGACGAAGAGAAATTTGAAACTTCAATTGATAAAATTGTTAGTGTTGTTGATATGATCAAGGGGGAGGACTTAGATATTGCTATTGATAATGTTACTGGGTTAATTCTTGAATTTGGTGATGTTGGTTTGTTTACAGAATTGAAAGGTGTTTTGGAAAGAAAGAAGAATGTTGTTGAACAGGTTGATTTGTTGACTAAGGCGAAGGAAATTCAACAGAGAATTACTTCGGAGTTATCACTTATTGAGTTAAAAGTTATTTCTGAGGAGGTGTTGCAATTTAAGTCTGATACAAAAGTTACTAGTTTGTTAGGTGAACAATTGCAAGAACAAATCCAAATCAGACGAAATACTTTACAACTACAGTTACAACAATTGTTAGAGGACTGTAACTGGTTAACTAAAGAAGACAATAAAATCCCCGATTCAACCTTATCTCAAATTTCTAATTTATTCACACAATTAATTCAATTACAAAATATATCTAACCCTCCAACATACCCCAACACTTGGTGGGGATTAGATCTTCTCTTACACCCTATAGTTGTTCGATTTAATTATCATTTCAATACTTCAAATAAAGACACCAATAAATTATCTAAACCTGAATGGTCATTTAATTATATTGAAACATTCTTGACTAATCATTTATCTTTACTTGGTTTAATTATTGATGATGTATTTAAACAAGTTGGAAGAATTGGAACCTATGAAGTCATAACATGTTTACTTGATCCTATACGAACCAAAGTATTGCGAATGTTACAAATTATTAATACAAATATTGTGAAATATGAACAAAATCTCGATATGCTTGAAAAGAATGGAAGATTATTATCGCATTTAATCTTTGAATTATCATTATTTGATCAAAGATTAAGAAGTACATACAAGTATAATCCTAGTATTGATTTAAACTCAGAAAGTATTTGGCCAGGTATAACCAGTGATGTATTACTTTCCGATAACGTTGCCGTTGAGAATTGGTTAAATTTTGAAAATGAATTAGCTAACAAACGATTTGAAATAACTCCTGAAACATTTGCTATTGATTTCGATTATCAAGATGAAGAACAAGGACGATTCATATTAAAACCAACATATTCAGCATATTCATTAGTTAAATTAATCAACAATTTAAATAATCATTTAACAACTTTGACCATTGTTAAATATCAATTGAAATATGTATCCAAGATTCAAATGAGTTTAATTGACAAATATTATGATGTGTTATCAAAGAATTATAAAGTATTTTTAGATAAATTTAATTGGAAAACTATGTTACAGTACATTCCTGGTGGAATGCGAGATCCTATAGAAGAAACAACCAGATTTGATAATTTACAAAAGGGGTTAGTTAAATTAACAGAAATTTTCTGTTCTGCAAAGTTCATTGTAAATTCCTTGGAAACTTGGGAAGATGAAGTTGTATTTATTCAATTATGGTCAACATTCAAGAGTTTAACTAATGAGAGTGAACATACCAGTATATTTAGTTCATCCATCACTCAATATGATCAATTAGTAAACAAGATACTTCACGATTATCAAGATTTCTTTCAAACTGAAACAAAGGAATTACTCAAGAATTATGTAAATAAAAGTCAATGGGTGATTGATGAAACTACTAATGCTTCACCGTTACTTACCACTTTAGTTAATAATCTCCCACGATATTTAGATATACTTAAAAAAAGTATATCAAGTTTAGATTATTTTAACATCACAGATAAAATAGTAACAATACTCAGTAATATCATATTTGAATATGTGTTGACAAATAATAGATTCAATAAAAATGGGATAGATCAATTAGTCACTGATTTCTCATACATTATTGAAAGTTTACACACAGATTTATTATTGAATATTGAAGGTGAGTTTTCCAACGATGAAAATGAAAGTTATGTAAAGCTCGTACAAGCTATTGATTTGTTTGATTCAATGGAAGCAGATCAAGCTAAAGTATATGCCAATGAACAAGCATTATCTCATTTACGTGAGAATTATGACCATCATTTTGAAAAATTGACTAATCGTGAATTAATTAATTTATTATCTCGAATTGTCTAAGTGCTACCAGATGTATTTCCGCGCTACCGGTTTTGCGCTACCGGTTTTGCGCGTTCGGATTTAAAGTTTGATCTTGGAAAATCAAAATAAACAAGACAACAAATTAGAGAAGGTCTTAAATATAATGTCATTAATAAGAAAAAGAGTATGTCTTGATATAAAATAGTGTAGTGTGTTGGTGTAGATAGTTACTAACTTGTATTCAGCAACAAATAGAACATATACAATCTAATAAACGAACAACACTCCCTGCAATAGCCAAACTATATGATACTTCAACAAAACAACTTCATTTAACAATACCTCGAAAAGAAATGGTAACACTTGGACGTAGTGGCACCTGTGATGTTAAACTTTCAGGTGTTGACGTCTCTTCTAAACATTGTTGTATGAGTATTGTTCGACAATTTGTTAGTGTTGTTGATTTGAGTAGTAATGGATTGTTTGTTAATGATGAACTATTAGGTAAAGGGCAAAGCAAAGTTTTGAAAACTGGTGATAAATTAGCATTTGCCAAGACTGGTGGGGTATACATCTTCAAGTATGTCAACGATATCAAAAAACTGTTTTTCGATGATTATATACTTGGAAAACAACTAGGATCAGGACATTATGCTGTTGTTAAAGAAGCCAAGAATAAACTTACAGGAGAAACTGTTGCTGTTAAAATCTTTCATCCTAATAAAACAGGGAATAGACAAGAAGAAGTGAAATTACAACAAGAAATGCAATTGTTATTATCAATACATCATCCAAATATTGTTAAATTTGTTTCCCATTATGTTGAGCCAATAAATCATCATTCTTCAAATACATACTTAGTACTAGAAAAAATGAATAGTGGAGAATTATTTCAAAGAATAATTAACAAAGGTAAGCTCTCCCCTAATGAAACAAAGGCAATATTCACTCAGATCCTTGCAGGGTTAGATTACCTTCATGATAACAATATAATTCATCGAGATATCAAACCAGAAAACATTCTTCTTGATATAACCCCCAAAACTAACCCCCACCAAATCTCAACTGGTCCTTGGGACACTAATGAACTTGACATCAAGGTAAAAATTGCTGATTTTGGATTAGCCAAGTTTATTGGAGAATTAAAATTTACAAACACATTATGTGGAACTCCAGCATATGTTGCTCCTGAAATACTAAATAATAATCAATCATACACAACAAAAGTTGATTTATGGTCTATGGGAGTATTACTTTATGTTTGTCTTTGTGGATTCCCTCCATTTAGTGATGAATTGGGTCCTCCAAGTATGAAAGAACAGATTTTATTAGGGAAATATGCATTTTATTCACCATATTGGGATGATATCAATGATGTTATATTGGATTTAATTTCAAACTTGTTGGTGGTTGATGCTAGTGAACGATTTAACGTTAAACAAACATTGAATCATGTTTGGTTTACTCCAGAATTGGATTACAATGAGGAAAAGAGTACAATTAGTGAAATTGAAACTTCTCAAATAAAGAGAATGACAGTGAGGTCAAATACATTACCATTAACTTTAAAAGAAAAGTTTTCTGATATGAGTATGTCAATATTGTAATATATACATGATTCTATACAAGATTTGTTGTTTGTAATTCGTTAATTTCTTGATTTCTAGTAGCAAAAAACGTTGATAATAATTGTTGATTCATTAACATTGATTGTTTAATATCTTCTGGCATACCTAGCTTTTTCGCTTTGGCAATCTTATTCCTTAGTTCATCAAGTTTTGTCATTATATCAAATGCTTTAACTTTATTATTTAATTTCCAATAACAATCAAATTGTCCCACAAGACAAGCAACATCATTAGCTACTTCTACCCCTAATCTAAACCATTGTAAAGATTTCTCGTAATTTTCAAACATATTTAATTCTAAAAAACCTAAACTTTGAAATGCTTCATTTAAACCACGACTAGCAGAAATCTCCCAATGATATTTGGCAATTCTAGGATCTACTTCAACATATAATTGTCCCAAATAATAATGTGCTTTTATAGTAAAATTATCCAATTCACCAAACTTTATACTCTTTTCAAAATAGTACTTTGCTTGATTTAAATCGGGTTTATTAAAGTAATACAACCCCAAGTTACAATATACTTGACTTGCCAAAACTGTATCTTTTTCCAATTCAATAAATTTGATCCAATAATCATGAGCTTGTTCAAAGAACCCTCGTTTATATGCTAAATCACCTGCCATTTTAAACACCAAGGGATGTTTTAATTCGGTTAATTGTTGAATTAAGGAATTAGCACTGGTGAAATCTTCCTTTGTCACTTTTTTATCTCCATTTAATTTCTTCTCAATAGTTTCATAAGCTAAAATGGTAATTGCATCATTATCACCCAATTCTGCAGCTTGTTCAACCAATTCATTTTCAAGGAGAACCAAACGAGGATGTATGGTACCTGTAGTTGACCTAACTGTACTCAAGACATTTTTAAAAATCATTAAATCGTATGATTTGACATAGCTTGGAAGAAGAATATTTGTTGGAGTGTCAAGATTGTTGTAAATTGATGTAAGAACAGGTATCATTTTCTTGTAAGGCAATCGAGAATCATTGTCGAATAAAAGTTTATTTATTGTTCGTTTGGAAGGGAGAATGGAAAGAAGGGTGGGTGTGGGTATGGGTGTGGATATGGATGTGGATATGGGTGAGGATATGGGTGTTGTAGAGTATGCTCGTAGTACTAGACGTAACATATTACTTTGTATTGCAATATCGTGTTGTAAAAAAAATTTGTAGATACTTTTTTTTTGGTTGTAAATTACAGGCGTAGCTTAACCAACAGTGTTTCCAATTTTACAGAATATTAAATATTTCTTTTTTAGTTAATAAATAAATATACAGCTCTAAATAATTTTGTATAGAAAATATATAAATAAAAAAAAAATGTCTCTTCCTTTTTTTGGTTGGACTTTTCCCCCTAATAAATATGAATTGTTGAGAATTAAATGTAATATATGTTAATGCATCGATGTTGAATGAAAAAAAAAAGTGTCAGTTGAATGTGGTTAAGGATAATTACTGCCAAAATCTATAAAGTTGTCAACACCATGTTCAGTACTACCCAGGTGGTTTTGATTATCATTAAAATCTTCTAAATCTAATTTAAAATTTGCATCAGTAATAAATTCTGAAGGATTTGTGTTTGTATTGTGAAAGTTTTGATGTGTGTAGGCATGTGGAGGTACGGAATTAGTGGCATTTGAAGGACTATTAAGTGAATCACTATCGCCCGAATTTGTATTATTATTAAATGCCAATACATGTGGAGGTTGATTAAAACTGGTTTCATTTATGGATGTAAAGATATCGGGTGTTGGTGCTGAAGTACTAATCATAGGTTCATGTATCTCGGGGTTAAATGTTGGTCTTAATGAAGAATTTGGAGTATCATCTGAATAATATTGACTATTGGAGTTGACGGAAAATGGTGATTCATTATTATTTGTTGTAGCACTGGTTGGATTGGAATTTGCTGATAAATTACTATTATTAAGATTACTTGGGTTGGTTGGATAATAAGTTTGTGTTTGTCTTGGTTTTTCTTCCCAAAGTGAAGGTATTTCATTATTAGTTATACTGACTGAAGTACTATGTGAAGTATCTGCAGTATTACCAATTGAATTGGAATATATCTGATTATTCTCCAATATAAACAGATTAAGATATTGTAAAGAACTTTTAACTCCTACCAATACATGAGGAATTGAATTGTTACCCTCTTGAACATATGCTTGACTAACTTGTTGTCCCTCGCTAAAATCATCACATATTGACCATTGATTTGAATTTGAATTAACCCCATTAAAAAAGTATACTGAGAATTTAGGTTGGTGAGCAAGACATACTCTTAATTCATTGTTTTCTTTGTTAATATTATTATCCAACAATGAACAAGTAACAATTGAACTTATTGGATAAAATATTCTAAACAAGATCTTTGAATTATTAGAAATTGCCAGAAAGAAATAATTAATTTCAAAGTTTTTCTTCAGTAATATAACTAATAAATCAACATTATTCATAATAGTATTTAATGTAAATGGTGACAAATTATTAAGATTATTACTTAATAACTTCTCATCATGATATCCTGTCTTAATTCTTTGCCATGATCCAACTGAAAGTGAAGAACAATCAACAAAACAATACTTTTCATTGATTTCAATTGGAATATTGGAAGCTAATCGATAACTAAGATCGACTGATCCCATACTATATCTATAACTTGAAGATCTCAGAGACATTGAAGGTGGAGGTGGAATATTTCCATGTCCCTGTTTTTGCATTCGTTCAAATTTCCGGATTTTAGCTCGTCTATTTTGAAACCATATTCTAACGGCTTTTTCATTCATCCCAGCTTTTTCACTAATAAACCTTCGTTGATCAGGACTGGGATTGGCATTTCTTTCAAATTCAGATAAAAGAAAATCCAAAACTTCACCTGAAGCTCTAGTTCTCTTGGAACTACTTTCATCTGAAGACATACTAATAACTGATCAATTATATATGTTAAACTTCGAAGAGTTGAAAAAAAAAGTTTCTTGAAAAGTTCTATGTGCTTGTGAAAGGGGAAGGATTTGACTATTTTGCAAGGTTTTTATAATTCAGGATGGGGTCTTTTTTTTTGCAAATTTGTTCCAGATGATCTTTATTCTTTGTTCTTTGGGGATATCCTTAAAATAATATAATTGTTTTAATAATAAAGTGAGCTGCAACCCAGGTGGAATTTCTTTTTATTTCAGTTTATTTTTTGCTTTTTTTTTTGTTTTTTTTTTCAGTTTACTCTGGCGAACGTTTTAAGGCGGGCGGCGAATGGTGTGCTTTTTTTTTTCAAATGGTTCAAACTTTACTAAAAAGTTTTTAGTTAATCAGGGTGAATTCTTTTTCTAGTTCAAATGAAAAAAATGAATGAATTGAATTGAATTTCGTTTGGATGTACGCCTCTGCAAGATTTAAGACTTTTCAACACACTTATGTATGCCAAAAGTTTACTCGGAAATATGCAGTTATGATTTTTCTTGAAAGACAAAAAAAATTTCTTTTTTTTAGGTTGTGGTGGGATCGCCTGCGATATATTTTCTATGCAAAGGATCTTTCTTGTAAAAAAGATCGAATGACAGATTGTTTGTACAGTTTTACTACTTTGTTCAAAAATAATGTGAAATGGGTCTCGACGGATATATTCGATTCGGTCTTTCCGTTTATTATATCACTATGAAATGTATCACCACTTGAATTGAATTTATTTTCAGTTTGCAGTAAATCGTGTGTTGCAAATCGAGTGACTCTTAAGTAGTGCCCTCTGCTTTCAATTCCAGTTGATGTTTCGAGGTTTTTTATATTTTATTCAGGAAAAAGACGTCTTGTCGAAATATCCCTGGCGTTTTATAATTTGTACTAGTTCCTATTTTGACTCCTAGTTTTGAAAACTTTTCTCCTTCCTTCACAACAAAGGCAATTTTTTTATTTTTTGACAGCATTGTAATCATTTAACAGTTTTTTTTTTCTTAATTTTTACAGGTTTTGTTCAATATTTTTTTATATGTTGAATTATTTTTAAGCAATGAAAATGACCTTCCACAAGATCAATATCCCTATTCATTGTTTATTTTTTATGTACCAGAAGAAATATTCATGATCCGTTCATACGTAGTGGTGGGGAGGAGGCAAATGGAAATTTCTTTTTTTCATGCCAGGATCGCCGTTTCTCTCCCCCTCTTTCTTCCCCACTAGCAACACCATCTAGTCATTGATTTCCGTAAAAACGGGTCTAACCAAAGATGTTCCATGAACATTAAAGCTTGCGACATTTCTTTTTTTTTTCTTGATTATACGAAAAATATTTTTTCAAATAAAATGGACAACCAAAAAATGACAACAATAGGATGGACTATGCAGAATTTGAACCTTGACAAACAATGCAACGCTGAACTACTGAAACAGGCTGGGAGCAATTGTTCAAAAATATCTAAAATTTTCAACTGCGATGAGGATTAAACTTTAAACAATAGAATGGAACTTTGTCTGGGCATCGGGTTTATATCCCGAGAACCTGCCAGGCGTTACTCAACTGAATCTGAAATGTCTGAAATAGTTAACATCTACAGCTATCTCGGTTCAACGGGTTAACTCAATGTAACTCTACTACATTGTAAATCTTTGTACTAGTTTATGATCCTTCCCCTTTGTCAAAATTTGGTTTGTGTAACCTATCACAAAACCTTCTTTCTGACTCTTTGACTACATCATTTTGCCCATTGTGCATTTGAGGCATAGGCGAGACGTCTCAGTGAATGGCACCTTGAAGGGCTTTTTCGTGCTGTTTTTTTTCTTATCGGGGCGAAGTTTAGTCATAACGTCATATTTCTCGCAAGGCATTTTTTGGAGAGGTCAAAGGGAGGTGCCATACTTATCGCCTATCTAAAAACGCCAACCGTGATAACTCGGAGAACTTCTCGTTGTTTCCACTTACATAATGATTTGGTAAATAATCTACATGAAAAGAACTAAACAAGAGACAATGGCGGGAGGAAGGAATCATCCCGGAGATTCCCTTTGCCTTTGTTTTGATTCAATTCATCGAACAACCTACACTTGTTGCTTTTCCGATGTGAAATAACTATGCCAAGTGTCAACGGATATGTACCGTTTCGCGGCAATTCAAAATGGTTGCTTTTCCATGGGTTGCATAGGAGGGCATATTTCCATGATATTTAACCTTTCTGACAGATATTTGACACAAAACAGTTTTTTTTTCTTCTCTCTCTTGAAACATCGGAAGAAAGAGAAAAAAAATATCGGCTCGACATGTAAGAAAAAGTTTTCTCTGAGAAAAAATTTTTTTTGCTGTTGTTTATTTTTTTTTGCGGATTTAGATAAACAATTAAATAAGACTAGGCTTGGCCAATAGAAGGTTATCCAGAAATGCAAGTTACATAACAAGAAAAAAAAATATATCCCGGTTCAGGAACCAGGTACCGGTAGGTTACATTCTGGATCAAAAATCAAGATTTATTCGTATATTATATGGAAGAGCAAGTTTTCCTTGACACGCGTAGAAGTTACGAATTTGAACCACGGTATTTCTTCATTATTTTGCAAACAAATGACCAAATTGGTTTAAAATGTCAATAAAAAAAGAAATCGAAGTTTTTTGCATGACTTGAATGACTTTACTTGCGACACTTGTAAGTAGTCATATACGGATAAATAAATAACCTCCCCGATAGTCCCCGGAAATATGGTCATCCAGTTTGAACCTTATAATCAAGCTAAGCGGGGTAAGGGTCGATGCCTCCTCCTAATTGCTTTTTTTTCTAATGCATGCTGCAAGATTATAGATGCGCAATATGTCGGGATATACTTATGCATAGATATTGATGTCAATAGATTGCGATATCTCGGCCGAGCTCCGACAATCTCTTGGTTTTTAAATCTGGCTTGTTAACTCATTTTAAGCGACTTTTTTTTTCAAGTTCTTTCCCAATGTCGTAAACATATCCTTTGTTTTAAGTTCTAAACAAGACAAAGAATAAAAATAAAAATAAACCTAGGAAAAATAATCACAAATTGTATTATTTGAACAATTCAAAACAAATGATCACAAAGATTAACGAAAAAAAAAGAAAAACCAATATTTTTTTATTCTACATTTTTTACAGGTTAGCTCTTTGCACCATTCTCAATGTAACTATCACGAATTATAAAGATTTCTCTATTTTTTTCGTACATTATGTTTACGACGACGACAAAAAAAGAAAATCAGATGTTGTTAGCCACGACATGACCCCTCCTCCTCTTGTAAACAAATCTATATTACGAGATAGTGACGTATTTCATCTTGCATTTACATACACGGAAAACATGACCGCCTTTCCGATGCCATCCTCGGATCAAGCAAGTCAAAGAATACGAACTCACACGTGATATCAAGAAATAGTTGACACGTTGGAAGTACAAAATAGATTAGCTTTTAGTCAAAGCCTTTCACGGCATATCTCTAGGGCATTTACAGGGTAATCCCCCACCTTTCGGCCCATACCGTTGCGCGGACTTGTAAAGACAGAGTCAATACAGGTTGTTGCTAGAAATAACGGTGTTCCTCTCTATTTCTAAGACTCCTCTTAGAAGGAGTCAACTCTACAATCTACATTCTTTCACCCGGTAGCGCAAGTAAATGTTTATTAAATCTATGTTAAAGAAACAAATCTTGAATTTCAAATTCATGTAAAACATCCAAACAATATTTAAACTCTTTCCATTGTTTACCATTAGGTTGCCAAGTATGAAATCTAAATAATAATTCTTTAATTAATTCCACACTTTTAATATGATGAATATTAATTAAATCTTGAAATAAACTTCGAATATTCCATGGTAATAAATTATAAAAACTTGAGGATCCATCTAAAGGTTTTAATAATTCAATTTTTAAATCGTGAAAATGAATCAAGTTCGTTGTTCCAAGTGTATGATGTATTGCTTCAAGATACACTTGTTCTTCATTAAATACTTTACAATGACCTTTATTAGTATCATTTATCATTCGATCACTTAATTCTCGAATAAGATTATAATCAGTGTCATGACCCAAATTTTTCATAGTACACATCACAATAAGTAAAGTAGTTATAAATGTTGAATCAGATTGAGTTTCTGTTTCTTGAGGTTGATATATATTTCGATGAATATTGGGATGTCGATAATGTACTGCTAATGAAGAACTCAAGGGAACAAATTGATCAGTAGGAACTCCAGTCAAGGTAACTTTGACATTATTTTGCATTAATATTTTAAACGATTCATTTAATTGTAAAGACAAATGGGAATTTTGTTTTTGATATTCAAATAATTCTTTAATGATTTCATTTTCCACCAGGGTAAATGCTCGTATGACAAGTTTTGAATCTAATCCCATAAATGGTCCTAAATTAATACCGCTCATATTTAATAATCCCAATTTTTTCTTATGCCAATGCAGATGTTCCTTTAATAATTTAGCAAATAAATTTATCCCAATCATACTGGAACATCCATGACACACCATAAATATAACATCTGCTTGTTCTAATATATCTAACCAATTCCCAAGTAATTTACTTAGAATGGTGACACGTTCATTTACTTTCCCGGCTCCTTCAAGGGCAATAGTTTGAATATCATAATTATCCAAATTAAATGAACAATCTTCACTCAACCATTTTAACATCGCAGTAGATGCAAGATTGACAAATCTCATTGAGTTTCCTGTGTTTTGTCCTATTAGAGCTCGAACCATTTTTGTAGGAAGAAAAGTATGAACTCCAACAATAACAATTTTATGAAGTTTTTCCCGTTTCTGAATTATAATATCTGTTGGTTTATGTTTATACAAGTGTGATTCTGGGGGTATTCCACAAAGTAGATTTTGTGAAATTATACGTAATTTTGTTCTCTTGGTAATCGTTCGATAATTATATTGGAAATTAGGTAAAACATTGAAAATTGTTGTTGGATTCGATGTTGCTTCAATCATGGAACTTGCAGAAGAACTTCCAGGTCGAGTTCTTAATGATTTTTCTTGAATTTCATTAGGAAATAGTGGTTGTTTTCTTGAATGATATTGTACTGGTTGATGTTCAGTTAATGTTCCAAATACCGATAATTCAACTTCTTTAGTATGGGTATTTATATGGTCAGTAAATGAACTTTTAAATGCATAATGACATTCTTCTTTGGAAGACTCGATCGCTGTTTTAGCTGATTTGTATAATTCTAGATTTGAAGTATGAGCACGATCATAATCGTCTTCGTTATTATTAGGTTTATTCCAACTCCAATTCCACCATTTGGGTTGTTCTTGAGTGGTGTTTGATTTTAACAATGGAGTCTCTTCGTTCGGGGTTGGTCTTATTGTAGAAACATATGAAACGAGATTATTAACAGGATTCCTCCACCATTGACTATCTTCTTGTGTTTGTTCAACTACTACATTAGGCTGTTCAAGAGCTTCACTAGACTGTTCAGCTGTGCCATTAGACTGTTCAAGTGGTTTAGTTACTTCTGGTGCAACTTCTGGGGCAACTTCTGATTCAACTTCTGCTTCCTCTATTACATTCTCGTCTTGTTCATCAACTATTGTTTCTTCATTCACGGGTATTTTCTGTTGATTCCAAAATAACAAAGTCGAGAATCGGCTTGTTTGTTCATAATTGACAACAGTCGACACTGTAGTTATATTATTCTCTACCTTGTCTACCTCTTTTGATATTGTGTTGTTTTCTGAAAGTGTTACTGCTGTTTGTGTATCTTGATCTATTTGGGTAGAAGGCGTAGGTGATTTAGACTTATTTGCAACATCCTCCTGCCCATTCATTGACTTGACTTGTTATGTATTAAATAATGTAAAGAACTTGAGTGAATTGTTTAGCACTGTTATTTTTAGTTATGTTTTTGGCCTGTGAAATTGTTTGTAGGCGTTATCGCAAGGTGATACTCCCCCAACAAAACAAAAAAACAATGTGTTAAATTTTAATGACGTATTTTCTGTGAGAGAAAGTGATTGCGTGTAAACGAGAAACTTGGTCCAAGGATAGAATAGGGGTGTCAACAAATCAAATCAAAAAAAAAATATTTCTGTTGTTGTTGTGTGTGTATATACTATGGACGCCACTTGGACGGATGATATACTCAAACAACTTGGTATACGAGATGAATTTGAACAACGTGATATCAAATACTTTGCTGCATTTGATAGATTAAGTCAACAATTACAAATCCAACAATTGGCTAATAAACAACAACAATCACCTTCTCCTTCATTAACTTCAACTAGTTTAAAACATGAAGATTTAGATCGAGCAATTATTATGAAAGAGAATCAACAATTGAAAAATGAGAATAATGATCTTATAACCAGTTTAAATATGGCTACTATAAAGAATGAAAAATTGGAACAAGGGATAAAAGAACGAGATTCAACGATAAAGACTTTACAACGAAGTAACGACAAGTTAATGACTAAAATTGATAATTTAAATCTTGAAATTAAAGAAAAGAATAAAACTATTGAAATAATTAATGATGAAATTTTAACTAATCAAATCCAATATAATGTACTTAATAATAAGTTACAAGCTCTTGAACAAGCCAAGAAATGAAGCAAAACAGGAAGATATAGGTGCTGGCTAATGTTATACAGGAGATTCCTATTTAAAAATGGTAAATACTTCTAGAACCACGTTTCATATTTTACTCTCGTTGCATACTGTTTATACATGATTGGATGTCAATATATTTTCTTTGGTCAAGCCCTTCGGCTTTAGGCGAGGAAACAATACCAACTACATTTCAATGTCGCATTCTCCAAGCCAAAATTTCGTAGTTAAGAAATGTCACTTAATTCCAGTTTTATGCCAGCCCCAAACAATTTTTTTGTTACATTGTAAATATCTGTGTCTCCGCACTTCGCACTTGTAATAGAAAAATAATATTATTTAAGATATTTAGTGAAGGGATGGAGTTAAGATCTAGACGTACATAACAATGCATTTACCCCATAACTCGGAATCGAGACCTGTACCAAGTACACCAACATCAGTAAATTCAAATAAAAAAAGGGGGAACCAATAATTGTGCTACACATTCACAAAATCACCTCTTCCCCCGTTTTTGCCCCTCTTCCACCACGTTTCGGCGCATCGAAGAAAAAAATAACACTACACAAATGCATCATTTATTATATTTTTTTTGCAACTTTATTTATTCTTAAATTAAAACAATAGAGAAATATATCTAAATGTTACTTATTTGGAAGTGTCAACAACATATCTACCCAAGATCTTACCTTCTTCCATTAACTTGTAAACTTCTGGTAATTCAGATAATCCAACAACCTTGATTGGACATTTGATGGCACCACGTGAGAAGAATTCAATAGCACGTTGTGAATCAGCTCTGTTACCAACATAAGAACCTCTAATACTTAAACTCTTGACAACAGAGTCAAAGACTGGAGCAACAACTTTAGCACCAGCTGGTAAACCAACCAAAACAACAGTACCAGTGGAACGAGTGTACTGACAAGATTGTTCAATAGCCTTTTCGGAAACAGAAACGTTAATAGTAGCATGTGGACCACCATCAGTTGCCTTAACAACAGCAGCAACAATATCTTTTTCCTTAGTGAAATCAACGTAAGCTTCAGCACCTAAAGATTTAACAAATTCTTCCTTGTCGGCACCACCATCAATACCAATAACTCTGAAACCCATAGCAATGGCGTATTGGATAGCTAAGGAACCTAAACCACCACCAGCACCAGAAACACAGATCCAGTCACCTGCTTTTCTATCAGCTGTCTTTAAGGCCTTGTAGACAGTAATACCTGCACACAAGATTGGGGCAACGTGAGCCAAGTCAGTACCAGCTGGGATTCTAGCAGCTTGAATGGCATCGGCGGTAGCATATTGTTGGAAAGAACCATCGTGAGTGTAACCAGATAAATCAGCTTGGGCACAGTTTGGTTCGTCAGTTTGTTGACAGAATTCACAAGATAAACAAGATCCATTTAACCATTTAATTCCAGCATAATCACCAATCTTCCAACCCTTGACGTTTTCACCCATAGCAACAACAACACCAGCACCTTCATGACCACCAACTAATGGCAATTTAGTTGGCAATGGCCAATCACCTTTCCAAGCATGTAAATCAGTGTGACAAACACCGGAATATTTAACATTGATTAAAATTTCATTTGCCTTGGGAACTGGAACTGGAATGTCCTTGTATAATAATGGACCACCATTGGTTTCGAAGACAACAGCCTTTTGAGTTTTTGGAACAGACATGATTTAGTAGTTAGTTTAGAAAGTAATTGATTCTATTACTGAAGTAGAAAAAGAAGAAAAGAAAAAGAATTGAGGGAAAGAATAAGGGAAATTCATCTGTTTAAATACCCCGTCATTTCACCCTTACCTCCTTTTGAGCATTTTTATTTTTCAGTACCAACAATAGCACACTAAATGCCAGAAGTGAAAAAAAAAATAATTATATAATTCTTAATTATTTTTTATCAACTTACTTCCAGCTCACGCCACGCAACTGACGCAAAGGTGAAATCCGAAAAAATAAGTCACTGAAATTCAAAATATTTTTTTTACTAGCTAGATTTTTTTGCAACTTTGATTCATTCATAAATTCATATATTCGTTCAAAACTAAGTAAGTTACATAAAAACAAGAGAAATCTACTTAGCAGTATCAACAACATATCTACCCAAGATCTTACCTTCTTCCATTAACTTGTAAACTTCTGGTAATTCAGATAATCCAACAACCTTGATTGGACATTTGACAGCACCACGACAGAAGAAATCAATAGCACGTTCAGAATCAAATCTATTACCAACATAAGAAGCTTTAATACTGATTGTCTTGATAACAGCTTCGAAAATTGGAACTTCAATCTTGGCACCAGCAGGTAAACCAACTAAAACAACGGTACCCTTGGTACGAGTGTAAGCAACGGAATCTTGAATAGCCTTTTCTGAAACCGAGACATTGATTGTGGCATGAGGACCACCACCAGTAATCTTGGTAACGGCAGAAATGGTATCTTTTTCTTTAGTGAAATCAATGTAAGCTTCAGCACCAAATGATTTAACGAAATCTTCTTTTCCTGCACCATCAATACCAACAACTCTGAAACCCATGGCAACAGCATATTGAACAGCCAAAGAACCTAAACCACCACCAGCACCAACAACACAAATCCAGTCACCTGCTTTTCTATCAGCTGTCTTGATAGCCTTGTAGACAGTAATACCTGCACACAAGATTGGAGAAACTTTACATAAATCGGTTCCTTGTGGGATTCTAGCAGCTTGAATAGCATCGGCGGTAGCATATTGTTGGAAAGAACCATCATGAGTGTAACCAGATAAATCAGCTTGGGCACAGTTTGGTTCGTCAGTTTGTTGACAGAATTCACAAGATAAACAAGATCCATTTAACCATTTAATACCAGCATAATCACCAACTTTCCAACCTTTGACGTTTTCACCCATAGCAACAACAACACCAGCACCTTCATGACCACCAACTAATGGCAATTTAGTTGGCAATGGCCAATCACCTTTCCAAGCATGTAAATCAGTGTGACAAACACCGGAATATTTAACATTAATCAAAAGTTCGTTTGGTTTTGGAACTGGAACTGGGATGTCCTTATATAATAATGGACCACCGTTGGTTTCGAAAATAACAGCCTTTTGAGTTTTTGGAATAGACATTTTTTTAAGATTGAAGTTTTAGTTGTAGTAGAAAGAAATTGATGCTTTTACTGATGGTAAGAAGAGAATAAACAGTAACACAAGGGGAGGAATTGACGTGTTTATATAGTTGGTATTTTTCAATTTAAGTAGAGGGACATACAAGTTTCTTCCCCACAGAGGGGACTTTTGCCAGGACTGTGGGGAGGAGAGAGAGTAATATGCATTGATAGTTTTAGTTTTAGATTTGTTGAGTTAGTATATACATTGAAAGTCAAAACACTTTTGAGATCGGATTTTAGGGGTGCAAAAATGGAAATGAGAGAGATTGAAAAAATAAAATAAACTTTAAAAAATAAAACTTGAACAATTGAAATGGGTAAAAAAATAACCTTAATATTCCACAAAAGAAGGTTAATTGGTGTAATTAGAACGAATCTCCGTTTTTATTTTTATTTTTTATTTTTATTCATTTATTTTTGTTCAATTTGCAAGCTCCGAAATTTAAGTGACTTTACATAGTCAACTTTTGCTAGAGCCAATAGATTGTCGATGAGGGGGTGTTTATTATGGGCAAACTAGAAAAATAATCTAAATCAATAATGTAATAAACCTTAAGTCTCGAGGATAAATTTACACAAAATAGCTTGGATTTTCCCAGCCAGTTTTCGCGGGGTTGAATTGTTTGAACTACTGGTTTAAAGACCGATTGCAATAACAATTGCCTTGAATGGTTATTTAGGTGAGATTGGGATTTATTTAATCAATTGGTGGAATACACTTACTACATAAGTATCTCCCATTACTAACGCATTCGCCCTTTCGTCTACTACGTGACGACAATTACAAAATCCAATAAACAGCTATAAAAACTTTAATATAGTAAACACCCCTGACGGTATATTGCCCCCGGTTATCTCCTATTTTAACTTTTTCATCATGTAGAAATTGCCTTCTGTAACGTTTTTTTGCCGAACTACTCCTTCAAATCTTTTACTCAACTGACGCAACTTAATCAGGAACGGACAACAAAAGACCGACCCCAAGAGTTTTTGAGGGGAACATCAAAACCTCAGCAGATGGAACACACTTGCCTCCCCTCCTCCATCCAGAAAAAAAAAATAATTCTTGTAACAATGAAAAAAACAACCTGAGTTATCACGTGGAAATATTTTCCAGACTATTGTTTAGTTCTATTGTTACATTCTGTGGTCTAAAGCCCGTCATCAACAGTACTTCTCTTTCACTCAGCCTTCACTGATGATGGTTTGCGACAATATACTAAAACATCACCTGATCTTCGACTGTCCCAATGAAAATAACTATTGAAAAATCGTTTACATTGATAATAATCATGTAAATAGTCATTCATTAACGATTCCAATGGTTGGAAAACAATTATTTTATTAGGATAGGGTAAATCATTACCTAAATGTAATTGCAAAAAATCCCAAGGCAGATCATAGAATTGATCTGATTGGTCACGATATTGATTAATCTCTATTGTTGTAGGCTTGGTTAAATGAAGGGGTGGTTCACAACTAAGGGACCATGCTCTTAGCTCCGGATTATGGAAATAACTTTGCCAAGGCGTTGAATGACATGGAGTTATAAATCCAAATTCAACCCCTATGTTTGAATTTTCTTGATCTAAATAATTGACGACATCAATAACCCCTCGTTCATTAATTACCGAGAAAAAGAAACTTATACAAATATTGACCATAATCCCGATTATTATTAAATAATATGATAAATAAGGTCGTAATTTCAGCATCCCTTTAGCCGAAAGATATAATAAAATTGGGTGTATGGGGTAAATAAATCTAAATTCCTTATGGTCTATCAAGGAGAACCCAATTAAGTAAACAATGGCCGAGGATGTTAATGCCGTTATCTTAAATCCATAAATTGTAAAGGGAAGGTAAAGCATTAACATTAAGGGGATTGCTTGAACAATGTAAAAATGCCAAGGTGCAGTACCATAAAATATTGATAAATTTTTCAATACATTAAATTCAAGAAAATTATATATGGGGAATGTTAATTGTTTGTAGAAATAATAGTCTAAGCCAGTGTTGATTATTAGTATAGTACCCACTTGAATAATTGATAAAAATATCCATTTAAGAGGGATGTGACGTAGATTCAATAGTAACCATAACCCTAAAGGAAACCAGATAAGTATATTTGTAGGACGAATTATACAACTTGTAAATCCAAATGCTAAACTAATATACCATTTTTTGTCTAAAGTAAAATCCCAAGGCCAATATCTCAAGGCAATTACGGTCAACATTGTTTCTAAATTATTTGAGAAAGATCTTGTAGAAACATACCAATTGAAAGGATTTAATAACGACAATATTAAAGTTGTTTTAGCAATTTGTCGTTTATCTTTATAATCCTTACAATATTCCAAGACAAATTTGTATAAATTATATTCACATAATGTCGCTATTATCGCACTAATAATTTTCGGTACTAAACGAACAAGTATTTTATCTTCTCCTGCCAAATAATACCCCAATGCATATATTAAAGGATGGATTGAAGATCGTAATTGTTGTTTCCATTCCCAAGTTAAATATCCATATCCATAGATGAAAGAATGTGCAGGTTCAAGAGCTTGATAATATTCATCTGCTTGAAAGTATGTTTGTATAGTCAAGGCATTGACAAGTCGTATACAGAAAACTATCGGTATAACCACGTATCCGTAGTCATTGTTCTTTCTTGGTTGCTGATTCAAACTAGATTCTTCAAATCGAACTTCCTTTTTCGGTTTCCTTTGTCGAATCGTTGACATGATTTTAAAGACCACTTGGCATTACTACTTATTTTTTTTCTTTCTCATACATATTTGTTTTGATATTTCTGGTAGCTAATGACCCTTGCTGAAGTTCTACATTTGGTGGAATACAGCTATTTATATCAATCAATTGACAATCCTAAAAGGGCAAGAAAATCCCTTGTTGAAGCAATTAAACTTTTAAACAACCTTGATGGTAGTCTTCCCAACAACCTTGATGGTACTGTTAAACAAATCTCTCAATTCGTTTTACAACGATATGATCATGCAGATAAACCTATAACTACTTCAGATAAGATATTATGGATCAGTTCCAAGTTTACTGAAACTAGAACGTTTCTTCCGATAGTTTCCTTTTCTCTGACCTTGACTTCTCATAATCAAGTGTTTTGCAATATGCAAGATTTTCAAGATCAAGATAAATCAATTGAGGTGGTTCCCAAAGAAGCTAGACTAGAATGTGTTACTGTCGATGATTGGAGTTCAGAATATCAAGATTTAATCAGTCTCTATCAAGACATACTTCCTAATTGTTCGTTTGTTTCTTCCTTTCTTGCAATTGTTGAGAAATCTATACCTATAATACAACAAATATCTCCGCACAAGTCAACTACACAATACAAAGTGAAACTTCTGTTTAATGGAACGTTTCGTAATGTAATTATTGACAATCGACTTCCATTTTTACAACAACATAATCGAAATCTATTTATAAGTTCATTAAAGAATCCTCAATTATATTGGCCGGCACTTATTGAAAAGGCATATTTGAAAATTATGGGAAATGGATATAATTTTAATGGTTCAAATATGGCTAATGATACATATTTATTGACTGGGTGGTTACCAGAAATTATCAAAATTGAAAATGGACAATTACCAAAAGAATTTGATAAGTTTTGGGAGTTGCAAACACAAGGAAAAGTATTGTTAGGTATGGGTACTGGCAAATTAAGTAAACAAGTGGGGTTACAATTGAATTTAATAACTGATCATGATTACGTAATTGATGAATTTAATTCAGTAGAGAGAAAAGTTACTGTGAAGAACCCTTGGATTAATAAATCTGGAAATTGTCGATTAATTTCTGTTGATGTATTTACTTATTTTAAATATTTATATGTCAATTGGAAACCAGAATTTAAATTTACTCAACTGCATAATTTTATTTATTCTCCAAAAGAGTTCATATTTAATGAACCTCAGTTTACATTTGCAAATACGAGTGCTCGCTCTCAAGAAATATGGCTATTACTTGAACGACATTTACCTACAGATTATAACTGGATGAATATTCAAATGTATGAAAGTGGTTCGAAAATCCTTACACCTACACAATTTCCAAATTTAAACCTTGATTTAGGTACTAATAATCGATTACGACTTGTTAAATTCACTATGGAGCCACATAAACTGTATACTACAGTTATTTCCTGTAACAAAATTTGTAAATTCACATTATCAATGTTCAACAACATGAGCTCAGATTTTAAATTCTATAAACTGACCTGGTTATATGAATATACAATAACTAATGATGGAGAATGGACAGATAAAACAAGTGGGGGGAATTGGTCAATTTCAACATTTATAAATAATCCTCAATATGATTTAATAGTTAAACAAGAAACTAAACTAACAGTTGTAGTATATGGAGATACTCAAGTTAATACCTATCTATTTCAAAGTGAAAAATTAGGTACCCGAATACATAAATTTGATAAATCAAAATTACTAAGTAATGAACATTATAATGCTAGTTTTCAATTAAATAATTACGTATTAACTCCAGGACATTACAAGTTGGTAGTTTCAGCATATGAGAAATATATTGGTAAATATAAACTTCTACTCAATTCAACTAGTGAAGTTCAACTAGAGAAAATACCAATAAATTGGGGATTATTTTCGACAAAGACCTCATTCAATTGGAATAATCAAAATCGATATAAGGTTAATTTCTTAACAAGTTCATACAATACGAAAACTACAATCCATATTACATATTACAATACAGACAGGGATTATGAATTATTAACCAATTATAGACCAGCTATACGAGCTTCCATATTTAGCAAGAATTCTACTCCTATTTTTATAAATGAAAAATTTAATGATTCATTATATGGAATATTTGTTGAATGGACAATTGAAATGCCAGGGGAATACATTCTTTTAATTGAAAGGTTTGAAATTGGTCAAGGAAGATGTGTTGTTGAAATTGGTTCAAATAAAAAGGTGGTTATACAATAAGGTGGATATAAACAAATTAATATATAAATATTATATGGAATAGCTTAATAAATGTAGTAATTACTCTCTTCTTGTTGCAAGTAATAGGTGCTTTCTTTCTATACTTGACTTCAGAAAATATCACGTGACTTCGAATTCCCATATTCTTTTAGGACAAGAAAATTGACAGGTGTTTAGAAAAAAATAACTCGAAATCAATACTTTCAAAAGTAATCAACTATGAAACTTCAGTTACTCTTAATAGTGTCTATATTGTGGTCAGTTGTTCTTGGTGGACTTACTGACACTCAATTGCTTACTATTATTAAGAATAACAAACATAAAGTATTACCATTGAATGATGAAAACTATGAAACTATTTTAAATGGAGCAAGAGATTATCATATAATTGCATTATTTACTTCAGAATCTAGCCAAATCAATTGTGTATTATGTCGTGAAATTGCTCCTGAATTTGAATTGATTGCTAATTCTTGGTTTCAAGATCATCCTCAAGGAATAACTGATTTTGAACCTGAAGGTAAAGAAGTTGTTCCTAAAAATGTTTACTTCTTCAAAGCGGAATATTTAGATTCCAAGAATTTATTTGGTAAATTCCAATTAAATAGTATTCCTAAGATTTTCTATTTCCGTCCTTCTGATAATGTTGGTCCTAATAATTATATGAATGAAAAAACTGAATATCAATTCTTTCAAGGAGATCACAAAGATTTATTAAAACAATGGTTTACTAAATTAACGGGACATACATTTAATTTACATATCCCAGTAGATAAAACTAAAATATTTACCAATATTGCACTTGTTATATCAGGATTAATTGTTATTCGGAGATTCCACAAGAATATTTTAACAGTTCTTAGATCTAAATTACCTTGGAGAATCTCATCAGTTGTTGCTATTTTGTTTTTTGTTACTGGGTATATGTTTAATCAAATTAGAGGTACTCCATATGTTGTTGAACGTGATAATGGAAGATTAGAATATTTCCAAAGAGGACAACAAAATCAATTAGGGGTTGAAACTCAAATTATGTCATTTATCTATGGTTCATTGGCATTATTAGTTGTTATATTGGTTAGACAAGTTCCAGAAATTAAACATGAAACTGTACAATTAATTTTAGTTTCTACTGCTAGTGCTTTGATTTTCCTTCTTTTCAGTTTGATTTTATCAATTTTTGGAGTCAAGGGAGTAGGATTACCATATAAGTTTATCAACTTTTTGTAAACAAAAAAAAAAAAAGGAAAAAAGTTCATAGTTGTTAACTATCTAAATTTGTATTCATTCTATCAACTCTTGTTTCAACACGTTGTAAAGTTTTGATACAAACGTCTAATCGTTTACGTAATTCTTTAATTTTGATAAAACGATCAGTTAATTCCTTTTCATGAATATGATTCTCTTCAAGAGTTTGTTTAAATTCAAGTAATCTCTTTTCAATAATTTTTAATCGAGTTAATATGATTACTTGGGATTGATTTAACAGATCAAAATTGTCATTAAGATTGTCAAGTGAGCCACTAAGTAAAGTATGTGCTGCTAATTCTATTGGATGTAATCCTTCTGATGTCATTGTGGAGTGTATGTGTGTGTGTGTGTGTGTGTGTGTGTGTGTGGTAGTATTTACACAAGACAAATATTGTGTTGTAAGTTCACCTTCTACTTCGTAAATTTGAACTCAGATAAAAAAAAACCTGCACATTATTTACAGGGCAAATTGTATTAAACAAACAAACAAACAAACAAACCAAAAAAAAAAAACCACACTACTTTAACTTAGATACAAAACATGAACAAACAATGACAGTTCTATACATTACTAGATAACAAATATCAAAAAAAAAAAAGAATATAATGAAGGATGCGAGGTTCGAACTCGCGCGGACACTGTCCAGTAGATCTTAAGTCTACCGCCTTAGACCACTCGGCCAACCCTCCAATTTGTGTCGAGTTTGTTAGGGTTATGGACTCTTCGAGCTAGCACGTGATCCTCTCGGACAAGTGCAAACATTGAAGATGGTAACAGTGTCTTACATGCACTTGGATCCGGGTTGTACCTTATCACCTCGTTCACATAATACCAGAATCACGAACCAATAAT